>JAQFXN010001850.1:0-14043 GCA_034693365.1 Liacarus xylariae
TATAGCCATATTAACTATTAGGAAAATAATTTTCTTAAACATTTCATTCAAAGATTTTGATTTCATTTTAGCTAATATTTGAGATTTTTAAAAAATATTTAAGATTTGGTTCAATTTTATTTAAAAGGAGACTTCATACTCTTAGAGCAAGATTGTTAGCAATAAAAACTATTTTATTCTAGAAAAAATTTTCATTTAATAGCATTTGAATATTTCACTAAAAAATGAAAGTTTCAATCTTTATGAAGTTTTATGAAATTTTGCAACCTTAATTAGCAACCGTATATTAGATTCTTCATATTTTTCATAAATATAAAAACTGTACACAAAATTATTCTTTAATTAAGTTTTATTAGTTTCAGATGAATCAATAGTTCCTCATGTTATCAGACAAAAATAATTTTTTAATTTTTTACTCTTAATTAAATTTGACTGTAAATTAAATACTGTACATACAATAATTGATTCAACTGCACATATTTAATTTACAGTCAAATCTAGTGAAGAGTAAAAGATTAAAAAATTATTTTTGTCTGATAACAAGCACATTTGCCCAGTTTATTGCTTTCACAAATATTAGCATATCAGCATGATTTATTCTTTAATTTAATCCTGTAAAATTAAGAAAATGATTTTCAAATAGGGTCACTTCCAGAGTAAACATAACACATGAGAACTGGAAAGAAAACTCAAATTTTAATGTAATTATTTTGAACGATTGCTTAGCAGATAATTTCAATAATTTCAAAATCAAAAGGCCATGGGTTCAAATGCTCCATCAGAAAAATATTTTTGGCTGAAAACAGATTCAATAAGCAATTGTTCCACCCAAAGAGGCCCAATTTTATGGTAACAAATTGTCAAGGACTTGTGTTTTAAAAAATACATTGTAGTTCATAACAGTTGATAAAAATATATTTAAATAAAAAAATTGATACAGTATAAAACATAAAACACTTTAATTCCATGTCATTATTTTAAAAACGCTACATTATTTTGTTTACCACGAAATCCACTATTGTTTAAAAGTGGGAGACCATGACCATTTTTAAAAATATATCTTTAATTAAACACTATTGTTATTGGTTTTTCCCTTTAATGCAATCGATTCTACACAATATTTTTGAGATTGATCAGATATATAGGTCAGAGCAGGGGTAGCCAAGTTCCATCTTGGCAAGTGTTATCGGGGATTAAGTATTTCTCTCAATGAGTATAAAATGAAAAATGAAAAGTGGAAGTGCAAATTTGTCTTATGCATAAAAGTCAGGGGAATATTTTGAAAGTTCTTAAGACAGGGATTGCATTTTGACTACACACTTGGCAATCCCTGGATTAGTGTAATCATGCTAGAGATAATTTCTGAATTTTATCTGAATATTTCTCTTCTGTTCGGCAACTTTTTCAGATTGTTTCATCATTTCCTCTTTAGTTCGAGCATAAAATCTCATATTTTTAATTTATAAGTGAAATTAAAATAAAAATATTCTGAAATCAATAAAATAATTTCTACGATTTATTGAGAAAATGCAAATAAGTAAAATTCAGAATTATTAATTAATTTTAGCTTGACTAACTGGGTTCACATTTAATATTGATCACATTAACTGTTATATCGTTTGACAAAACAGAAGATAATGTTATGGTTAAACACAGTTTATGGAGTAAATGGATTAACTCCAATCTCCTTATTGATTGACTTTCATTCAGGGATGCGCAAAGGGGGGTCCAGAAAGGAATACTCCCCTGTGATTTTGGCAGATACCTCCTAGGTCGCTCACGTGCCATTAATTTCATGTCTGACTTTGGGGTCAAGTTTTCTCGACTGAATTATAACTAAATATTTTAATAATATCTAATATTAATATTTAAGTCATCAATCATTTCAATATTTTCCTTCTTTTCAACATATAATTTGTTGAAAATTATTTAATAAGTGAATAGTTCTAGCAAAAATCTTTCTGTTATGTATTGTTTCACTATTCTGGTCGAATTTTTCAAAATTATTCTAAAAATAATTTGCATTTAATAAGCATTTACTAGTGTTTAATTTGTTTAGTATTCAAATATCATTTATAGAAATCAATACATTTCCTGAATTACTATTATCGTGTGTGGGATTTATATGACTGAAACTGATATTATATAATTTTAATTGAATTAAATCATTAATGGATAACATTGGCTTCCTATAGATTGCGCCCTAATATCTAATTAAATTCACTAATTATTGGAATAATAAATACGTTTATATGAATTAAATAGATTTATATTTTGAATTAAACATGTATTTTCCACTTAGTGAATGAATCCAACAATATTATATAATTAGGAATACAATATGAAAGTGACCAATATGCTAAATATTTTTTAGTTAACACACAATCATATAAACACATAAGACATAGAATATTAAAGAATACTGTATGTATGGGGAAATATAGGTAGGTTTGGTGGAATCATTATGTTTAAATAATCATTTAGTCAAAATGATCACATTATAATATTATAGTCGTTAGTTCAACTCGATTCCTTTATAATGAAATGAACAGACCAAATTGCAATGCTAAATATTTTTTGCAGAAGTTTCAAAGAAAAATTTAGTTAAAACCTTTAACCAACAAATTATAATTTAATTTCTGCCATAATTTCAATTTAAAAGTTTTAAAACTAGATTTTATAATAAATTTTAAAATTAAAGCTAAGCTTCAAATGAAAATGCGATAAAAATATACTTTTTGTGCTGTCATTCGATGATTGATATACTGTTACAGTAAAAAGAGTTAAATTCAATGATTTAATAAAATAAAAATATAGAATTTCAATCACTTATAGTAGAATATTATGTCAAATGAGAAAGTTATAGAAAACTTGACCCAAATATTTGAAATATATATAACATCGGTTCCGGTCTTTAAGAAAATAAATGACTTAAGAAATTCAATAATCTTTTTTAAGAACTCAAATACATTCTTCTGAGAAAACAAAAAACAATATAATTCTTACAAAACGAGAATTTATAGTAAAAAAACTAAAAATTCTTGAAAACTCGTGAAATTTTCTGAAACATTTTTTATTTACGCTGTGTTTGAATATTAAAATATAGCACTTTTAGGGCCGATCCGGATGTGATTAGATATGAAATGCTTTATATAAGAAATTCTTTTAAATCCAAATACGAAATAATTAATTTTATATTCACTTAATATGATTATTCAGTCAAAAGTCAATTGTGTATACACTCGTATAGCCATCAGCACTACTCCAAACCACTGACAGCCCCTTCATTAGTGTTATATAAGCGAAAGTCGTGGAACAGGAGCTCCAGATTCCTGAGATAAATGATCTATAAATATAACTTTTAATATAAAATAAAGAAAACAATATAAGAGTAATAATAATAATTTGTTGTCAGATCTCAATTCAAATTAATTCATTTGATTTGATTTGAAAACACAATTCCTATACTATCTGTTGTTGTAATGCCTAAAGTGATAGAAATGTACTGAAGTTTTGTCAGAAGAATAATAATTAAAAAATAAAAATTAAAATCTAATTATTATAATTAAGTAAACCTATAATTAATTAGTAATAAAATAGTTATTAATACTACTATTAATATTAATATTATGTGCTGTTATCAATTGCAATAAGAATTGTAAGATTAAACTATTATTTCCTGAAATTTTCAATAAAAACAATAACTTTAAAATATTCCCTAATTGTGAACATAATTGCATTCAAAACGATATAAGTTTAAGATTTAATTTTAATATAAAGATATTAGATAGTTATTTATTACTTGTTTAAGTTTAAAATGAATTTCTTCATAAAACCGATATAGAAGTTCAAGGAATATAAAGGAATAATTGTGTAAACATATAAACAACTTTGAAATAAATTGTTAGTAAAATATAAAAGATTATTGACATGTTCCTTGAATTTATTTGAAAAGAAACATAAATATTACTAGTATACAGAAGGATACTGTTGAGAATAATTTACAGGACAGATTACTGTAAATCCTTAACAAACTAACATGTGTTAACTTAAACATTAACAATATTTGGAAGGGCAGTTGTTTTCTCTATTTACAAAATCTGAATAAACTGTAAAAATTGACAAAATTATTGTAAAAGATGATCAAATTCTTGTTGAAATGGTCAAAATCAGTGATGTGATCCAGGGGGCTTGAATCAGATAAGAGATTGAAACTGAATCATATCTACTAATATTTATACAAATTCTATAGCTTTCAATGGAGTTCAATAGTGTTAGTATTACTAGATATGATTCAGAACAGCAGACTTAGCAGAACTTTGGCAACACAGGTAACAATTTTAACAAAGGTAATTGTTTTAGTATATTATTCTAGTAAAATTGGTTAACTTCACTTTCAAAGAAAAAGGAGATAGATTCGTTTCAGAGTTATTTATATTAATGGTCCATTCTTGTTTTTTAAATGTTTTTATGAGATTTTAATTTGATAGTATTTGGGGATTTTGGGTTTGGGGATTATGGGTTTAGGGATTATGGGTTGGGGATTTTGGGTTGGTGATTTTGGGTTTGGGATTATGGGTTGGGGATTTTGGGTTGGTGATTTTGGGTTTGGGGATTATGGGTTGGGGATTTTGGGTTGGTGATTTTGGGTTTGGGGATTATGGGTTGGTTATTTTGGGTTTGGGGATTATGGGTTGGGGATTTTGGGTTGGTGATTTTGGGTTTAGGGATTATTGGTTGGGGATTTTGGGTTGGTGATTTTGGGTTTGGGGATTATGGGTTGGGGATTTTGGGTTTGGGGATTATGGGTTGGGGATTTTGGGTTGGTGATTTTGGATTTGGGGATTATGGGTTGGTGATTTTGGGTTTGGGGATTATGGGTTGGGGGTTTTGGGTTGGTGATTTTGGGTTTGGGGATTATGGGTTTGGAGATTATGGGTTGGGTTTTAAGTTAATTCTCATGTAATCTTGAAACATTAGCCATGTAGAATCTACATTATAGATAATAAATTAATTAATAGCAACAAAATAATATTTAGTTTTACTATTAATTATTTTCGCAATTAATTGCAGATTTACATTTTATCAATTTTGATTTTTAAATCTTACAAAACCTTATCAATAATGTTAAGCTTTTAATTGATCATTTAAAATTATAATTTGTAAACAACAAGCAAATAAACGATATGGTATGCTTGCGTTTTAAACGTTAATCAATAATCTTTCACAAGATCGATTGCATGATAAAATAATATAATAATATTAAAATTGAATTTACAAGGAAACAGCAGTTTTTATTCATTTGAACAATGTCATTATTATAAAAAGTACTATCAATAAGTTTCTAATTGTCTATTTCCAAAACTTTTATATTTTACTGGTTTATTAATTTTGTTTGATATGGCATAACAGCTGAAGATTCGTAAGAGATAATTACAGAATATTTTGAACAGGGTAATCATTTAGAATTTTCAATATTTTCAATATACTGTAAAATCTATAAATCGTTTATAAATGAAGTACTAATTGATTTGATATTAATATTATATAAACGAAGTAAATAGATTAAAACTTACAAATTAAAGATTTAATGACAGTTAGATTTTTTGTCGATAATAATTTTAATCAGTAATAAATAGGGCATTGACAAATAGGCACATATAAAATACTTTCAGGTGCTCAAATAGGCCACAAAAAGCATTCGAATATTCGCAAAAATAGGCATTTATTTTGTTTATAGACAAAGTAAAACTTCTTAAAATTGCTTCTCAATGTGTAATTTATAACTTATACAAACAAATTCTGGAAGTCTTCCAATGAACTGACAAAATAGTCTCGATAGTTCAAAATCAATGCTCTAATATTGAGTTATTTTATAATAAGTTTAAAGGCTTATTGATAAGATAATAAAGTGGCAAAAACTTGGATAGAATAACAAACTGGAAACAGAACCAGGGTTCCTTCTGAACGAAAGATTATTTTGAATTTTAGTAATCAATTTTTAATACACTAAAACCTTGACTTTATTAATCGCAATAGAAATTCTTAATTAATATAGCCTTTAACAATGAAATGAGGATGATGAGAGTTTTAAAACAAAAATCCAATTAATTTTTACCTATATATCAATTATTTAGGAAATAATAAATTGAGTTAATTAGAAATTTTAAATTAAAAAATAATTTTAATTATTTATTGTATAATCTATAATACTTTGTTAGAAATGTTATTCAATTGTAATTTATAAATAAAATACTATATTTCAACAAAATTAAAATTCGATGAAAGTGATTGATTCATATAGGAATTCTAGAAAAACAATAATCATTGTTTGATTGTAATTTCTTTTCTCAACGTGATTAGATTTTCATTATTTGCACAGATAGAATAATGTTTAAATGTTATTTTTTACAAACCAAAGTTATTACTATTATAACTTATAATCTAATTTAATATAATTTAATTAATACTATCAATAATTTATAAGTGAATTTAAATATCCAATAAAAACTGATTTTAGTCAGTACTTAGCAGTATAAAGCTGTTTAATATTGGAATCTATGGCTATATAATGTTTTGCTATATATATTATAGTTGTTTAACAGCAAATTATATATCATTACACTATATAGCCATAGACTCAAATGCTAATGGTTGCTATATAATGCTTTGTACTGGCTAATGTATTGATTTTGATTACTGGTTTTGATTCTTGATTTGTCAGATTTCTCTATTTAAGAAATATTTGACTAAAATATTCTGAATTGGGCAAAATCAATTTAATTTATGAGTGACCTTTCATCAATTTTTGATTATGCCATCTGAATTTCTATGATTTTGAATAGGTGAAATGATAAATTAAATCTTTTTTTAACAATTTTGATACTTTAATTAAAATTCTATAGGATCAACTGGATGCGGATTAATTTCTCAATACATTTAAAAAATTTAAATTTAAATTTAATGATTATAATTTAAGATAAATTAAAATATCGCTTAAACACAGAATTTGTAAAACAAATATCAATATTATTGATAGCATTTTATCGTAATTAACAAATGGCATGAAAAAAGAAAATTTAAGTAATTGAAATATCTCTGATTAATTACATCAGAATTTTAATTTTATTTAAATCAAATTAGATAAATTGTAATTTAAAACTATAATTCTAATTCTTTTTTATAATTTATTTAAGTTCTACTTTTGATTTTTTCTTTACTTAAGCTTAAACTTTGCATTTTAGATATGAAACAAAAAAAATGTATATTTGAAACAAAATGTATTTGTAATATTTGAAAAATAAACGAAGATAGAGTTTTAAGCTCAAACAAAATTTAAATATTTTTTTTTATTTGTATTTTTTTATTTCTACAAAAAAATTCAAATGAGATATGGCTGAAGGCGAGATCTTAACTGGGTGGATTTCAAAATTATTTACTTAGTTTAGTTGTTAGCCTTATAATATGAAATTGTCATTTATAAATAGATTATTGAAATAATAATTCAAAATTTAGAATAAAAATCATAATTTTTAAATGAATTTAATGCTAATATACTGTAAAAAGCCATCAAAATTATGAATAGATTAGGATATATAAAGTATATTTAATTAGTAAACTTACTAGTTAGATCAAACTATAAGGTACCATTTCTATATAAAACTTATAAACTTCAAAGTGGGGACAATTAATTCTCAATGTAAACCACAACATGATAAGCTGAACGAGTAAAAGTTTTAAATATGAAAAATTGAATATTTTCTTCGATATGTCTTCAACTATAAGAAAACGAAATTTCAGACCAACAAAATTGAAACAATTATTTTTGACTAACAATATTTAATTTAATCCCTTTATAAGGCATTGTAATCGACAAATGAATGATTTGAGCCTAAATAGAAAGGAAACAAAACAAATAAAATAAAACTTCAATTGAGTGCCAATTTTTCAATACATTATTATTCTATAAGAATAAAGATTAGCAAAAAAAGAAAGAAAAGAAAGAAAAGATAGTTTTTTTTAAAAAGGAATTAAAATTTTGAAAACTCCAATTTCAATGGCTTTGAACGTGATATCAAAAATTCATTCAAATCAATAGTTAAGTTTTCAAAAATAATAAAAATTTATATCAAATTCAATTTTTTTTCTTATTTCTATTATAACTTAATTCTCTTTTCTCTAAATTTTCTTTTTGTGTCACAAGTTCTTACACTCATAGCTAACTTAACTGGATTTTTGATGGACAGAGAGCACCGCCCGGTTTTACAGTGTATGTGTGTGTCTGTTATGTGCGAAGTATTGCCTGAATTCAAATTAGATTAAATATTTTCTCTTAATTTTTTTCATTAAATTATAATTGTTTTATATGTGTTTTATAAGGAAGTTATCGAATGAATGTATTGATAGAATACATAATATTTATGATACAGAACTGTAACTTAAACGCCGAGTACTCCCCACTCCTTGTATTTGTGTTAGTATTTAAAGTCTAAGCAAATTAAGAAAACAGTTTTCTTTTCGAAGTTCGACATAAAGTATTCAAACAAATATTCTGATATACAGTAGTTTTTATATATTGTAGTAATTATTATAATTTTTTGTCACTATTAGTGTCGACTTTTTGTTTTAGTTTTTGTTCTGATTTTCAGTAATCTTCTCACAAAAATGATCTACCAATTAGTGAGTAATTGATTTTAACCATATTTAATCTTTATTTACTTTATCGCCTTTTTAATTCATTATTTTATTAAACAGTCTTGTTTAATTTTTATTAAATTACTAATTATACATGGTGATTTTCAATTTAAAAATTTATTTTACAATTAATTTAAATATTGTGTTATACAAGTAGTATAAATATAATACTATGGATTACCAGGGAACTGTATAGACAGATCGTTGTTACTAGTTATGTGCCATAATTAAAAACTATTTAATTATAGTATAAGTTTTCGAAACATTTCGAACTCTCTTCGTTTGAAATATTTGGAAGTATTTGTTTACGGATAAAATTTAAGATCGCCATACATTGGTGATTTTTGGTTGTAGTTTTCAAAATATCAATTAGTTTCTTAGTGTTAGATAAAATAAATATAATATTTTATACAGGATCTGTTTAACATTTTTTTGTGTAGAAATAAATCATCTTAATAATATTTATAATAATCTTAAATAAGATATACAATAAAATAATCCAGCTATAAATAATTTTAATAGTTAGCTAATTTAATTTTATTTTTATATCAATTTATTGAAAATAATTGCTTCAATAAAATTCTAATCTAATCTAGAATTTTAAACAAGAAACAAATAAACGCTTTCTCAAAAATTTTAATTATCTAGGAAAAAAATTATCCACATTTTCTAAATATTATCCTAAATACCAAATATATTTGCTAATAACTTGTTTGTTCATTATTTAAAATAAAAAAAGTTTGTGATAAGAAATTGGAAATGCTAATTTAAATCTTAAAAATTAATTGATGTTTTAATTACTTCAATAAAAAGCATTTTAAAATTAAAGGACAAATTAATTTAAAAATATAGAATATTTTTGTTAAAATAATATAATTTATATTGCAGTTTATTATATCATCAATAACCATTTCGGCTTATTGTCAATATTCTAATTCATTGACTACAACCCCAGCACCAGCACCGCCGGCACAAGTACATTATGTAAATATTGGCGCAGATTTAGCAGGAGATTATAAGGTATGGTAAATATTTAAATATATTAACCCAATTATTGTCAACACTTTTCATCTTAAAGATTAACTTTTTATATGTTTTAAACAAAACAAAAATTGATTCCGTCTTATCTTAAGTAAAAGTAACGGAATTTAATATAATTTACAAAAATGTATGGCATCGTAAAGTCATGACCGCACCTGAAGTCATGCAAAAAAAACTATTTGTGCCAAAGGATAAAGAAATGAATTTTAAAGTTGATTAATAAATGTTTTTAGTTGTTTAGGAAACAAATCAATAATTATTAGTTCAAACCATTCACTCAAAGCTATAAAGAATTGCATTTGATTTCCATTTGATAGACATAATCAGCGAAATAATACAAAAAGAATAATTTATACCCCGAATACTTATAGGCGAACTCGTGATATTATGCACAGATAGGTTATGCTCTTTTTTGTTTAGCAACAAATAAATATCTCATACTATAAGAGTGTAAATTGCAAACTACACTCTTATCAATTAACCCCATCCTATATAAGCCTAATTAAGTGAAACGAAATTTAGGTGAAATCAAATTTATAGTGAAAAATGAGAAAAAAAACTATTTCCTAATATACTATCAATAATACTATTGGTGTTTGAATTAGTAGTTCAAAAGTTTAATATTTTAATTAATTATGTTATTGAATGAAATCATTTTTTGTTAATATTGAAATCCAATAAAATATTTTTGTCGATAGAAAGCAATTGAATTAATTATTTTGTTGTTGTCATTTTTGAAACTATAAGTTCGGTTACGACACCGGAAAAGGACCCAAAGGTCAGAGCTTTAGAGAGGAGTCGCGATCAGCCGATGGAACAGTTAGAGGAGCCTATGGTTACACCGATGCCAATGGACAGCAGCGTATCGTCAAATACTCGGCCGGAAAAGAGGGCTTCAAAATAGATGACGATTCACCCGCGCCCGGATCGGGAGGATCTGCACCCAGACCTACATCTGCTCCATATAGACCGGCGCCAACAATACCGCCACAGGTCTACAGACCGCAGACCTCTGCCCCGCAGTCATACCGACCGCAGTCAGACAATGGCTATCTCGAGCTTAGTATGAGACCTGTGCCACAAACATACAGAGCACCGGTAGCACCAGCACAAACCTTACGTTCATACCTGCCTGCCTCTTATTCCTCCCCCTCTTCCTCTGGCAGTCCCTCTTCCTATTCCTCATCTCTGGGAACCCTCGCCCAGAGTCGTCCCAGTTATTCCGATAGCTCTGCCAATTCCTATCCATCCTATCCCTCATCCCAACCAACACTTCAAACATATCGAGCACCGGCTCAATCCGCACCCG
This sequence comes from Liacarus xylariae, assembly GCA_034693365.1. Lineage (NCBI taxonomy): Eukaryota > Metazoa > Arthropoda > Arachnida > Sarcoptiformes > Liacaridae > Liacarus > Liacarus xylariae. The sequence continues at coordinate 11,045 of JAQFXN010001850.1, forward strand.
CTCAACCTGTGCTAAGAGCTTACTCAGGACTAGGAGGTCAGACCACACCCCGACCCGAAGAAGAGACCTGGGGTCCACCCGTTATCAATACAGCACTCCTCAGCTACAATATAGGCGCACAGGGGTAAACATACATTGCATTAGAAAATAATTGCATGTCTTTTGCATGTCTTATGTGTCTCACAATTGTGTTTCGTTTTAACTATTAATTAATATTAATAAACAATTAATTTTATTATTATAGTTATTATTAGAAAAAAATTATATTTAATTTAATTGAAGAAAAATTGTTTTTATTAAAAGAAGAGTAGATTTGTTTTGAAGAATTTTTATTTTAAAATTATTTTTTACATATATTTTATACTTTATTTAAACGCAAAATAAATATTTGAATTTATAATAAAATTAATTTCAAAACAATTTATTTTTTTTAATGTTTTTTATTTTCAAAATTCAAAAAAATGATTATAATTTATATAATTCTGATTCAATTGAAATAAAATTTAACAAAGATTATTTACAGAATTTTAGAGAATTAGAGATATTTTATATGGTTATCAAAATTTGTTCGCTTAAATATCCGGATTATTTTAAGTTTAATTGTAAACAATTCTTTAAAAAACTAATTACTAATAAACTAATGAAAAATACTTTCTATTTTCATAATTTGTCAAAGAATATAACTCTATATCACTCTCTTTCTATTTATTCCAATACAGAGGCGGTCAAACCTCCTCATCTCTGTCATATTCATCCAGTTCCGATTCTGCATCTTATCGCCCATCCTATCAATCACCCCCTGCATCCAGTGTGCCAGCGCTTAGTAGTCTTCCAATATTGAGAACATATTCAGGACTCAGTAGCTCAAACTCACGACCCGTTGAAGAGAAATGGGGCCCTCCTGTCATCAATACAGCATTGCTCAGCTATAACATTGGAAGTCAACATGGTTAATTCAGTTTCAACGAAATAAATCAAAGGTGCCATATATATATAATCCTCATAGTTTAGAAATACTCCCCTCCCAAAGATTTATTCGAAAATGTTAGATTAGCGTGGTCTTATTTGCAATAATTATAATTGGTAATAACAAAAATCAATTCAAGTCAATCCTGGTTTTTAAATCTAAACCGAACTTTTGTCTATATATAAATATTGTTTTGTTGATTTTATTTTCACTGCACATATACTGTATATCTACCAAGAAGTCACACTCCGGCACCACTGAATTACACTACTGTTTATATCAAGTTATTATTATATATTGTTTTTTAACATTTTGACGTACCTTAAATCCATTATGCATAGTTTCATTTGTACTTGTGTACTTTTATTATTAAGGTAGATGTTTAGATTAGCACAATTTGTTCCTTATATTTTTTTCTAAAAACGTTTTACATTCTTGTATTATTCATTTTTAAGTATTGTAAACTATTTTTTCTGTTTAGAAATAAACATTCAATTTGTTGCTCAAAAATTTGGTAAAAAACATGAAACCGAAATAAAGATATGTTGAAACCGAAATTTGTACAAAACTTTGTATTATAACAAAAATGATATATCAGTAACAATAAGAATAATGAGTGAATAGTTGCAAATTGTTTGTTTCTGTTTAATATTTCTAAGGGTGGCTCAAATCTTTCAGTTCACTTATTTTGTGTTTATTTTCTCTAAATATTTAAAGTGTCTATCAGTTAAAACTGATCAGATATTTCTTAACAGCGATACAAAGAGATAGTTTTTAAAATCACTTTTGAATGAATGAATTTAATAATTTTGAGAATTTAATTAGATTAATAGCTGTTTTTCACTATCAATGAGAATCTTTTTTTTAGTCATTTTAAAGACTGTAAGGATTATGTAAGAAATATTTATTATGAAACTATGTGTCGCAATAAAACTAAATACTTGTTCACCAATGATCTGATAAAAAATGATGTATCGATTGATTATATATGAGATCATTGTGTGAATAAGTTTTATATACTGTATCTCTCTGTGCAAGGAATTATGTGATCTCTTGAATGAGTTATTCAGTTATTTATTGCAATGGATAATTTTAGAAGGGACCAAAACACCTCCTTACCGTTGACATAACAGTAATAATAATGTCCTTGCATATTTCACATCATTTTCAGATTTCTATTTATTTGATAAATGTTTTCTTTTATAGTCTCTAAAACCACAAGAGATAGTAATTTTTCGATTAAACCCTCGTTAAGAGCTTTAAATTATACGCCGAATACTATTATTTTTCAATTCAAACTTGTAAGAAGTTCTGCCGTTTTTACAAGAAAAATAAACCCATTATGATACTCGCAAGTCTCGTCATCCCTATTAATAACCAAGCTATACAGTTGGAATGACCAATTGGGGGTATAGCTAAAATACTCCACTGCCTTCGGTAGTTTACCAAAATACTCCCCCTCCCCTGTGAAAAAGAAAAACTAGGACCCTCTGCAAGAAGTTGATTTCCTCTCCTTTACCCCCTGTGACTCTAAGGTCGCCCCAACATTCCAGTAATCTGAACAAACCATTATTAAAGTTAAGCAATTATTCACACATTTGTTAATTCTTTCTAAAAAATTTGATTTTCAAAGTTGAGTAAATAATTTAATATAAATAAAAATTATACCCTTATATTCAGACAAATTTTTATACAAATATCACATGAAAATTCAATTATATTATAATATCTTATTCAATAGATACTATGGCTTAAATAAATTTTTTTAATACTAAAGATAAATAATAAATTTTAAAAAATATTTAATCAGAGTATATTTATATTGCAAAAAAAGTATATTGATAGTTTTACTTTATTTTTAAAATATTAATTACTGTTTAAATGAAAAAAATTTATTTGAGAAAAAAATGTTACTAAAATCACTTGCAGTCCTTATTTTATATATTTTCTTCATAAATACAATTAAATGTAAGCTTAAATAATATTTTTTATAAATCCTTAAAATTCATTGTCAGAAAAGTTTTTTGAAATG
>JAQFXN010001851.1:0-14039 GCA_034693365.1 Liacarus xylariae
ATATGTTTCAAAATATTCACTTGGATAATTACATATAGATGAAATGTTTGAAATAAAATATACATTTTACAACATTAGTATCACTTTATAAGTACCAAGATAGTTCATTGAGTTTTTTTTATTACTAATACTATTGATTCAATTTAATTATTGAACGAAAAGCAATACAAAATTACATGTACAGCGCCGACTGTACTCATAGGTATGCTCGGCGCTGTTTGTGTACAGCAGAAATTACTTTTAAGTGCCGATAACATTAATTTAAAATTGACATAATATTCGAAAATTTTGCGACAGAATAAGCGACAAAATTATAAATTATAAAATTAAGTTATAGGCGGTGGTCTATGACCATAAAAGCCAAGAAATAAAAAGAATAAAATTGCCTTAAATCCGATAAAATATATATGAGACGTAAAGAAGACAGTAACTATAATCTAAATATTGAGTCGGCAGAGACCGACTAAACCAAATTTACGTTTCATTGTATTTAAAACTACGATGAGCTGAACGATGTGAATGTGGTGAGAGTGTCGTCGGTATCAAATGACCAACCGTGACCGATGGGAGCCAATCGGCGTTAGGTAGGTGCCATAAGCCGTCTGATACCTAGCTTCGATGCCTTTGACCAACGATGAAAATGCGGAAAACAATGTTGGCGATGAGACTAACTGATCCAAGCGCGATGTAGTTGACAAATGTCTACCAATTGTTTCGTAAAATTCCGCGCGGCACGCCGTGTATAGTCCACACTCAAAGAGTCGGTGGCGTACAGTGTCTGCTAAATTGCAGTATTGACATAATATTGAGTCGGCAAGCCCGAAGCGATACAGATTTAGCCTAAAGCTGCCGTGCTGTGTAAGGTATTGAGTGGTAACGTAGTCTGTCGTAAAATGTTTAGCTGATGTTCTACTCGAAATGGTCGGAAAAAAGTCGAAAGTAATTCGGCCTTTGACGCTGCTAGTCCACTCAGATTCCCATTTTCGGAGCATAGCGGCACAGACATTATGTCTCAAGTGGGACACTGGCAAAGGGCACTGCGAAATGTCTCCGATTGTCATTGGTGGGTGATTGATCGGGACATTGTCCAGTGTAGGAGCACAGATTGCGATATCAATATTATCAGAGATAAAGTTCGCAACTTCTGAGAGAATCGAGTTAATAATTGGGTGCAGAGAATCAAAAACACTTATCGATTGGGCAGTCGATAGACCTCTCGTAAAAACGCATACTGAGGCAGGCAAGCGATCGTATGCGTATCGGAGGGACGCCGCCAAAGCAATCAATTCCGCTTGATATGTAGTGCAGGCGGAGGAGATCGTGTATGATTTTGAAAATAGTGACTCACCGTTTTAACAAACGGTAAAAGTCGACACTTTTGCGGTTGAAAATGTTTTAACATAAAGATAAATCATAAGTTCGGCGGTGAATGGGGTCGACGGCACTAAGAAACGTTCACCGGGATGAAGCCGGTCAAAGTACTGAACGTTCCGTTCTATGTTACTGTGATCGGTGTTTTCGTAAAATAGGCTCTGATGTAAAGCTATAGACTGTGGTGACGGGTGACGAATCAAGTAATTAGCCTGTATTTGTTCCATACGGAGATGAATAGGCACTAGTCCAGCTAGCACACAAAGGGCCTCTGTTGATACAGTTCGGTATCCCTTCGTTACACGTAGGCACGCTAGGCGTTGAACAGTGGTGAACTTTCTCCGGTTGCGCTGAATGCGTGCTCTGCCAATCCAGACAGGCAGAGCGTAGAGCAGAGCCGGCTCGATAGCGTTCGAATATATTATACGCATTGCGTCAGTGCCAATCCCCCAATGGGCCTTTGAAACAAGCGAGAGTCGGCAGAGGGCCTGTCTCGCCCGGGCACATGAGAAAGCCATGTGTTCCTTGAATGTGAGTGCGCGGTCGAGAACGACTCCCAAGTATTTCATAGTCGGTCGGTAGGCTATGCGTACGCCGTTAAGCTTGATTGGTGGGTAGTCATTGGAAGACATAGACATTCCCGTTCGAATGGCGAGTGCCTGAGATTTAGAGGCTCTAAACCGCAATTGATAACGGTTGCTCCAAGCATGAATTGATAGGAGCGCAGTAGTTATTATGTCCTGTAAGTGTTGGCGAGAGCCGCCTCTAACGATGAGGAGCAAATCGTCGGCGAAAGCTTGCAATGATGCCCCGACTGGCATTTGGAGACTCAGCAATGAGTCGTACAGAACATTCCAAAATATCGGACCGGATGGTGTCCCCTGCATACAGCCCTGCGTTTGCCGTTGGACTATTCGAGTCGACTGAGTCTCAGCTATTACTGTACGGTCACAAAAGTAGTGCAGGGCGAGATGATAGAGATTCTTAGGGCAGTTTTTGGACTTTAATGCAGATAGAATAAAGTGCCATTTTGCATTGTCGAATGCGCCTTCGACGTCGAGGGAGATTATCAGTGCTTTCTCATGGCGGGCTCTAGCCTCTCGTAGTTGTTGCACTACAGAGAGAAGGGCATCAGTCGTACTTCTTTGAGGGCAGAAGCCATATTGTTTGCTCGATATAAGACTGTTTGTCTGGAGGTGCCAGTGGATTCTCCCTATCATAAGGGAATCCAATGCTTTGCCAATTACTGACAAAAGGCAAATCGGTCGAAAGGCTTTATGGGTCTCTATTGTTTCGCTGTTCGGCTTTGGTATAAATGAGACGAGAGCCTCTTTGAATATACGCGGGAAGCACCCTATAGATAGACACTTATTGAATAATGCGGTGACCTCCTTGAGTAATACGCCAAGCATATGCTGAGCTATATCTGCCGTTATAAGATCGAGGCCTGGAGATTTTTTAGACGACATACGGAAAAATGAGTGCCTTACTTCTATGGATGAGAAAGGCAAGTCATCAGAGGTGTCCGGTAATGACTCTTCGGAGAGACGATCTGATGACTGGTCTGATGAGATGTCGTCCTCAGGGTTATCATACGGATAGTAGCCGACCAATAATGCAAGGAGTGTGTCGGACTCACTGTTCGTATAAGAACCATCCGGTAGTTTGACAGATTTTAGAGGTGCTCTTTGGCGTTTCTTCATGCGGTAAAGCCTATAGACTTTGCTCCATGGATCATTGATGGAGTCCGTGGTGCAGAAATCCCTAAAGGACTTGAATTTCTGCCGCATAAGACTAGTCTTATATCGGTTGAATTCGAGGCGGTATGCGTCCCTACGTAGGACTCGAACGGTATTATCTCTGCATTTTTTGTAGGCGTTTCGTAGCCGTTTGACTGTCTGACGTTGGGCTGTCAGCTCTGGTGTCCACCATAGAACTGATTTAGAGCAATGTTTCATAAATGGAATCGAGGCTTCAGCAGCTGATCTCACGATTGTAACAAGACGTTGTGCGGCTTGTTCAATCTCACTTGCCGATTGAATTCTTCTAACTTTGGCCTTAAATGACTCTTTAAAGTGGGATAGCTGGTCGGTGAATTTGTCCCAATTCGCCCGGCCAGTACAAAAACGTTTGCTCAAAGTAAGGCGGTTTATTGCTGGGGAGTTAAATTTGATATAGCGATGATCGCTGAATGAGTCCTCTGTTGAGACATGCCAGTAGTCGATTAATCGAATAAGTGAATCACTAACAAGAATTAGATCGATGAACGAGGACTCCCTGGCTCTCACAAATGTTGGGATCTCCCCGTCGTTTAATAAATGAAGCCCTGTAGAAGCAATTGTGTCCAGTAGTTGCTTACCGTGACGATCTTCCCGACTCGCACCCCAAACTTCGTAGTGAGCGTATGAGTCAATACAGACACAAACTTTATCGGTGCGAAAGTTGTTTACAATGCCGTCTAAGACAGACAGTTCTTCTATGTTGTCTGGCTGGGGTCGATGGTATGCGGACACTAAAATAATTCTTTCGGTGTCTGTCCCAATAGAAATCAATTTGTGATTGGTGTCAGATAGATTCGAAAAATGGTGTATCGAAAGATTTGGGTTTTGAACTGCGATCGCTGTGCTCGGATTGTCGCCCTTTGAAATGACAATGTGCGCAGTGTCGAGTCCGATGACTCGGCCGTTACGAATGTATGGTTCCTGAACTAGGAGCACATCGGTGCGCCACTCTTCAGCGAGTTTTGAGAGATGGGCTGAGGACACCGGTGAATGACGGAGATTGACTTGTATGAGCGATAGATTGTTGGACGGTGTATTGCCGTTAAGGTAAATAGCCATAGTCTGTTCGGTTAAATTCAGCCTCTTTGTATCGACGCAGACATGGACATGAGCTGTCAAAGGCACTATGAGCCGTTGATGTGTTTACAAGTTTGCCTCGACTCTTCTCGGCTGAGCAGTTAACACAATTAGCCTTCGACTTGTCGGCCTTCACAGGACAATCAGGGAACTTGTGCTCCCCTCCGCAGTGACTACACGCAAGCTTGTGCACACAGATCGGGACTTTGGATTTGTCGGGCAGTAATCGGCTGGCTCTATGTCCCAGTCCGCAACAATTGTAACATCGAGTTACGAGAATATAATCAAGTGCCTCGACGGTCACCCATTCGAGTTTTAGGCGCGCTAAAATCAGAATATTGCGGAGTTTAGGTGTAGCCTCGATTACGATGTTTTTCTTGTCGTTTATCGGTTTCGAGTGGAAAATAAACCTGATTTCTGAAGTGAAGCATTCGTACGTCTGATAGACGTTTGAGATTTGATTGTTATGCGAATAGAGGAGCTGTGAAACAGTATTGTCGTCCATATCTTTGGGGACAGAAAAGAGCTGAAGCCTCGGATTTCGTTTGTTCGGAGCCCTAACGGTATATCGGCTTGCGAAGTCAGTATCATTCACCAGACGGTCTTTAAGAGCAGAGATCTCGGTCTGGTTTTTAGCGCCTACGACTAGGCGTCCGTTACGGCCTCGTCTAACACGCGTAAAGCCTATACCGAGATTGACGGGGTCTACGGTATCCCTGAAGTCCGCACGGGTTTTGTCTGCATCTGTGTGACTTATCGGTTCGATCACCAAAGGGTGATCGGGCTCTCGACGGGTTGATTTTGATCTGCCCCTCAGGACAGAGGCAAAAGAGGGTTTGCCTTTATGCGGTATACGGTCTGATTGACTCACCGATCGTTGTCTGTCGGATTGGGGCTCTCCTAAGTGTTTTATCGTTTGTGCTGTAGAGTCCTCGATAGCCGGCAGTACTCGGTCAATTATAAGACTCTCGAGATGTTTGAGCCTATCGTCGTAAGACTCGGCGAGGCTGTCTACGGCAAGTTTAGCTTTCAAGTCAGTATTCTCCCGACTGAGGTCTGTGGAATACCTAAGTGCTCTCTCGAAAAACTCACTAAATCGATTACGTATTTGAAGGGTGCAGGCCCCCTGTTTGAGACCGATAGAAAATTGATAAAAGTCGGTTCTCAATTGTTCGGGCGAATGTTTAGAGAGACCATCATCGGGAGGCTCGGCCATCGACTGATCACTATCAGACGGTGAGGAGTCGTTGGCTTTACGGGTGCGTTTATTAGAGACAGTCGGGGTCTTTTTCGGTGAATGTTGAACCGGTGGCATTTTGAAACAATAGATGGCGACACTTGTAAAACAAAACTATAATATTTGACGTGATTGATGAACGATGTGATGATGATAATGGCGATGTTTGTAAACAATAACAAATGTTAAAATGGCGATAAAACACTAAAATATTGTTACTATGTGGCACTAATGTTGTGCTAAACTAACACTTGACAATAAAAAACGTTCAATAAAACTGATATTTAATTGGCTGTACACAATGTAAATACTGACGTTTTTGATTTACGTTTGGAATTTTAAACAAACAAAAAATTGTCATTTGCTGTTTAACTGTTGGTGTGTGTAGTCGCACGAATTGAGCACTTTTTCACAACTTTAAGGGTAAATCACTTAATTAAAAAGAGGAGCACTATAAATGATGCGACTGCTCTCTCCAAAGGCTGAAGAGAGAATATTACTAATACTATGTGAGCTTGATATCCAATATGTCCATATTTCAATATTCAAATTAAAAGTTTCAAACGTTGACAAAAGATATATCTGGGTAGATCAGGTTTGAGGGACAAAATAAGAATGATAACTTTATTTGTGATTGATATTTAAATGAGCTGTAAATTAATGGATTGTCAATCAAACAGATGATATTAGTTGCACAGAAATTAGTATTTGAGTCAATGAAATATCTGCGCACTCATACACTACTTTTGTTTTATATACTGTACAGTTAAGAGAATTCCTAATCGAGAATTCTGTCTGTAAATCATCTTTTCTTACATTACTAATCCATACGAAATACATAAGTAGTGAAGTCTAACCTATTCTCGCCTCTCGATTAGGAATTCTCTTAACTGTATATATAATATCAATTGTGTTTTGTGACACTAAAGTGTTTTAAGGTGTTTTTGTTATCCAATTGGTTATAAACTAATAGAGTAGATTAGAAACTATTAAAACATTTACATATGAAATGTCATTGAATTATTTACAATTAATCTGCTGTAAACTTAAAGTAATTAATAAACTAAATTGTTTAAATGGATTTAATGGATAGTATGCACGCATATTATGAGTTGAAAAAAATCATTATACATTATTTGTTAGAATAATTTATATTACAATAATATAATACAGGTGAAAACTTTTGTTTATTATTATTCTGTTATTGATGTACTTTTACTTTTATCGATAATTATGAAATAATTTACTTCGGAACTGATGTTTCTAAGTTTGTGAAATTTAAATCATAAACACGCTTTTTATAAAGAATGTACAGCTAATAGACTATATTTTAGTGATTGGCTTTATTTTATTTTATCTGGTTAATCTGTAATCGAAAGACAATGTAAGTTTGAAATGAAACCTATTAAGATTGAAACTATTTATAACAAAATTTTTATTTCAAATTATTTGTTATTAAAATTCATCTGTCGGTCACAGATTAATAAAATAAAATAATGTAAAGCCAATTAGTAAACGATCGTCTATTAATCGTACATTTTTAAGAAAAAGAAAGCTTATATAAAATAAATTGATAAGAATGAAATTAATATCCTGTAATAATTTTTTCTCTATGCTGATTTAATCAATATAAGTTATACATTAAACATTCAATTTTTCTCACATTCACATCAATGACATTGTGTAACAAATAATTTTTAAACTTTTTTTGAACTAATAAAGTGTTTTGTTAATTAATATCCATTTGTTAATTGTCAATTATATCTATATTTGCATCATTAAGCTTTTAAACGTGGTAAACGGCTACTTTCAATTGATAATTATTGTACCAGGGAAATGAGTAGTTTTATATTGAGATAATAAAAGAATCTTCAATTTCATGCCAAAAAATAAATGCTTTAGGTTTGAGTTTGACTGAACCGCATTAGGGATGGCCAATGGGAGGGGGTCTATTGCCAAAATATACTCCTGTCTTTGAAAAATGACCAAAATACTCCCCCTGTGATTTTTATCACAGTTCAATTAGGTACCATTAGAATACGCCGATTTTTAAGAATATTTTGTAAATTCTGCCTACCTGTAAACTTTGCCTAAATTTTGTCAAATTCTATTAAATTCTTAGAAAATTGGTCGAAATTCTGATAAATTACATCATATTCTCTTAAATTCTAGTAGAAGTGATTGAAATTCTGTTAAATTGCCATTTTTAATTAAATTCTTCACGATCTTGATGATTCAAAATACCTTCTTCCTATACCCCCTGTGACTTTTTGGCTCTTAACAGTACCCTATACCCTCTGACTTTGAGTTCAATGGCCATTCCTAGAACCGCATAGTTATATAAATCATTCAAAATATACAATAAATATAAGTGAATATAAGTCATGTGAGAATGAGATTATTATTTTATAAATACTATTCTAATCTATTTCTCCATAAAGTTGAATAGAACCTTGAGTCAATATTCAAATCATGTAATGATGAAAAATTCAATTTAAATGGACTTGCTGAATTAATATATCGACATACAATAGTCTTAAGCAGTGAAGTCTTATGACGATTTCATAACACAGTAAAAAAAAATTAAGGATAATATCATTTGTAAGTAAAAGTAGAAAGTTTAACATTTTTTTATTGAATTAAGAATTTAAAATTTTTTTTTATGATTTGAAAGAGTTATACATTAAAGACGTCCACATTTTTAAAACAAAATTTTACATACCTTTACCTTTTTAATCAATATAAATTCGCATTTGTCTACGAGTGTCTATTATGGTCCACATTTGAACTACTCCCCCTCCCCCTACCTGTGTGGACGTCCCCTTTCCAAGACTGTATGTAATATATTGATTCTTATATCAATAATAATGCAAATATTATTTGTATTCTTTTTAATAGAAGAAATTCTTTGAATTATTAATGACATGTGATTTATATATATAAATATGATTTATAGAATATAAATTTTAAAAATCAAATTATTTCACAAAATTATTCTATAAAAAAAATATACAATAATAAATAATTTTGTAAATCATCAACAGAGAAATAAAATAAATTTATCAATCCTATGCACTTTACAAAGAAAACATTAATTTCAAATTTGATGAGAAACTAACGTATAATATATTAAATTAATAAATAGTTTTAAAATTATCAGATGAGTTGCGATTTTTTCAGGTAAACTTTGGTTATCATTGTATTCGATACAAATAATGTAACAGTAACATTTATTCATTTGCAGAAATCATAAATTATGCAAGTTTTAAACCATAGATAGTCAGAGTATAAGAAATCAGAAAGAATGCGAAAAAGAATATTTCAAATAAAACAAGTGATAAAAATTTTATAAATGTAGCATTAATTGCAACGATTGAGATAAGAGTTCAATTAAATAAATTTAATCTATTAAATCATTTTATGAATTAAAACATTATTATAGAAAACAATTAAATGAAGAGTTAATGCTAATTAAATGCACGGGACAAGAAGTTTGCTAATACTAATTCAATGAGAGGAGGCGAGAAAGGGCTAATGATAATTCAATGCTAAGGACGAGAAGGGGACTAATGCTAATTCAATGGTAAGTACGAGAAGGGGACTAATGCTAATTCAATGCTAAGTACGAGAAGGGGACTAATGCTAATTCAATGCTAAGTACGAGAAGGGGACTAATGCTAAGGACGAGAAGGGGACTAATGCTAATTCAATGCTAAGTACGAGAAGGGGACTAATGCTAATTCAATGAGAAGAGGCGAGAAGGGGGCTAATTCTAATTCAATGCTAAGGGCGAGAATAGGGCTAATGTTAATTCAATGAGAGGAGGGGGAAGGGATTAATGATAATTCGATGAGAGGAGGCGAGAAGTTGGTTAATGCTAATTTAATGGGAGGGAAAGAGAAGGTTACTAATGCTAATCCAATGGGGACTTACAACATTTGTCTCTGGGAGCTGAATGCTTGCAAAAGTTGTCAATGGGGTCACAACAGATGTCTAAGGGAGCTGGTTACTTGCAATATTTGGCAATGTGGACTCACAAAAGTTGTTTCTGGGAGCAGAATGTTTGCAATAGTTGTCTATTGGGCTCACAACAGTTGTCTATGTGAGCTGGATGCTTGCAATAGTTGTCTATGGAACTTAAATAATTGTCTATGGGAGCTGGATGCTTGCAATAGTTGTCCATGGAACTTAAATAATTGTCTATGGTAGCTGGATGCTTGCAATAGTTGTCCATGGAACTTAAATAATTGTCTATGGGAGCTGGATGCTTGCAATAGTTGTCCATGGAACTTAAATAATTGGCTATGGGAGCTGGATGCTTGCAATAGTTGTCCATGGAACTTAAATAATTGGCTATGGGAGCTTGATGCTTGCAACAGTTGTCTATGGGAGCTGGATGCTAGCAACAGTTGTCTATAGGACTTACATTAGTTGTCTATGGGAGTAGAATGCTAGCAATAGTTGTCATAGGGACTTACAATATTCGATTATGGGAACTAGATGTTTGCAACAGTTGTCTATGGAGCTTAAATAGTTGTCTATGGAACAGGGATGCTTGAAACAGTTGCCTATTGGGACTTACAATAGTCGATTATGGGAACTGGATGTTTGCAACAGTTGTCTATGGAGCTTAAATAGTTGTCTATGGAACAGGGATGCTTGAAACAGTTGCCTATGGGGACTTACAACAATATTATGTATATGGATTCTTATATAAATTATGAAATAAATATTATTTATATTCTCATTAATAAAAAAATTAGAATTTTTATTGACATTTTTTGATATATTAATTGTAAATCTTATTTATATCGCAATATTATACATAAATACAAAATTAAAATAAAAATACAAAATAATAAAAAAAATTCTATATCATCAACAGATAAAAGTAAGAAAAGTTTATGGAGTGTACAAATAGTACGAATGGAAAAATCGCGAAAATCGACACCCCCTCTAAAATATTTAAAGTATTTTAATAAACTATCCTTTAATATAACCATTAAAGTTATCAATGATTATACACATGTTTTTAACATTCAAAATATACCAAAATAATGGTTATTATGTTAGAAGAAAAAGTTCGGTTTGAATTCGTTCTCCATTAACATTTCCGTTATTTTAAACACAATTATAAATAATAATCATGAAAATCACTAATAGTTATAGATTTTATTAATAAAAACTGAAATATTTAACTTATTTTAAAGATTAAAATACTTGAGATTATCAGTTGATTCAAAAATAAAAAATATTAATCGTTTTTTATAAGCCTTTAATCAAATATTAATTCAGTATTCAGTACGTACTATTTCGCTACCCTTTCATTGTCTATTCGTACACTTTTATATGTTTTCTCTTGACCCCACTCCCCCCTTACATGCATACGTACTATTTGTACGTCCCCTCACCAATCTGCATTTTGGAAATATTTACCCGATCCTTTCATATTTGATTAAAAATTATGAAACATCTTGATTAAAATTCTGCAGACTTTGCATTTGGTACAATGTTTAAGAAACAAGTTTCAAAATTTTCAAATAAGTGATTTCATTCTAATAAATTATGGCTATCTTGGTATTACATAGAATAATTTCTATAATAGATTCAGGACATTTATTCATATGCCAAGTCTTCTACCATAGAAAGTCAAAATTTAAGAATTAGACAAATTTAGAAAAAAAAGTATAGAGAAAATCTTAAAAATGAATTAAATTAAAAAATATAAAGGAAGAGGAGGTTATATAAATTTATTGAGTCTCAAATATCAAGGATAATTTGATAATTTTCCCACCATGAGATGTTTTGTCTGCATCTCATCTAACAATTTTCATTTTATAAGTACTTAATATTATTAAATAAAATTTAAGTCAAGTACTCCACTTTTCTTCAATTTTGAGACTATGTTAGCATAGTTTCGATTTCATCCATAAAAAAATTAATTTTATTAATTTCATTAATATTAATAATACAGAGTTTAATAGTGAGCATAACTTCCATTATTGACTATGACTTGAGTATATCTATCTTTCATAGACATTACTAAGTTTTGAATAGTTTCTGTTTGACAATCAATAGAATCCCAATGTTTACTAATATGTTAAAATATTAGTATTATAAATTCAAGTTAGAACTTATCCTATTAACATAAATAGAAGAATGATTATAAACTTTGATAATTTTTATTCGTATAAAAACTAATATCTATGATTGAAGTTCCATCCTAAATAAATAAAAAACTGGATAGAATCGAAACTATGCTAACATAGTCTCAAAATTGAAGAAAGGCGGAATACTTAAATTAAACTTTGTTTGTACAATCTCTTTTTAATAAATCCGACTAAAATTAGGATATGTTTTAATTCTTTATAATTTAATAATTAGTCGATAATTAAGTTCTTGTAGTAAAACTATTAAATATTGTATAAAATATTTAAATGTTTAAATAAAATCCTTTTAACTGCATTCTCAAGTTTTTTCATTATATTTACTTCGCTCTCACTTTTTAAGTGTAAACACTTCCTTCAAAGCTTTAACTAGTCCAGCCCCCTAAATCTTAGTAACTTTCTAATTCATATCTATAGACTGATCGGAAAGTCCATGGTTATTGTTAACAGCGCGCGATAGGCCATTTAGTGCCTTTTAGTAGTAGAGTCTAGTAGAGTAAAAAAGCACTAAATAGCCTACCGCACACTGTTAACAATGACCATCGACTTTCCGATCATACTATATACTACCATAATTTACCAAGCAACACCTATCAATCAGTATGTAAATTATGGTAAAAATTGAGCATTTTGTAATAGTCGAATTTTGTCAAAATGAAGATAACTCTCGAGTTATTTGAAATAATGTGATTTCACAATACACTATTGAAACTCTTGACCAAAATCGTCAAATAATTAGATAAAATTCATATAAACTCTTCCAAGTATCTCAACAATATATTATTTGTTGAATATGAAACTCTGGTACCTTTACCAAAATCCTAACTGATAAACAACCACATTACGGAAGCGCTTTTCACTTAAGTCCTATATTTTTTTTATTCAATAGTTTCATTTTTAAGTTGTTAAGCAGTTTATCACGATAAAATAAATCCCGTAAATGAATTTATAAACAAAAGTTAAAACTAACTTTAAACTTAATTATAATTATTTTATTGATTTTAACAAATTGTGTGAAATAAGATAATTCTCAAATGATTTGTAAAATTGTCAAATTTTATTAAATTATATTTAATATAGACTAATACTTTAAAATTATTTGATTGTACAATACCCCAGATCTTGGAGAAGATCTGTTAACTAAATTAAAGTGTAATTAAAATACTTTATAGAACTAAAATGATTGTAGATTCTCGTCAGAGAGAAGACTCGATAACTAAATCCAAATTAACTACCAAATTGACGTTCACGGTACTTCGATAATAGTCTTCTGAATTTGAGGAAATTTTAATCATTAATACAGCACAATATATGTTGAATAAATATATAAGAATTATATTTCTATGTAATGTAGTTTTCACGAAATTAACAATTAAATTTTGTTACATTTGTATTAAGAATGGATTGACTCTGAAATTTTGTCAGCTAT
This sequence comes from Liacarus xylariae, assembly GCA_034693365.1. Lineage (NCBI taxonomy): Eukaryota > Metazoa > Arthropoda > Arachnida > Sarcoptiformes > Liacaridae > Liacarus > Liacarus xylariae. The sequence continues at coordinate 13,063 of JAQFXN010001851.1, forward strand.
TTGTGCTTTTAATAGAATACAAAAACAAAAAATAATTGCAATCAAGAATAATTTGTTAACTCAAGAAACAATACAAAATTACAAATATATAAGAAATCAAAAGAATATTCAGATAAAACATAAGAAAATCAATACTATTCAAGTGAAGTATATAATTGTCGAAACAATTCTACTAAATTGTGGAAACTATTGAAGACCACTGTTCCGACTAAATCCAACATTAAAACAATTAATAATAACTCAATAATTTCAAGTGATTTAACAGCAGATAATATGAATGACTTTTTCATTCAAGAGCCTAAACGTATTACAGAAATATATGAAAATAATAACACAATTCATGGAAATTATACTCAAAAGTTTAAAAAATTTAGTATACCTTCAATGGATGAAATGAATGCAAATAAGACAATAAATGAATTTCCACTTAAAAAGAGTAAAGGCAGTGACGGAATCACAATGAAATTCATTAAATTATTCAAATTTAGTTTGCTTTTTAATTTATTGGCAATAATTAATCAATCAATTGAATTGTCTGTATTCCCCACCGCATGGAAAATAGCAAAAGTTTTTCCTCTTCATAAAAGCGGTTCGAGAAGTGATGCAAACAATTTCAGACCGATATCTTTGTTGCCAATATTTAGCAAATTAATTGAAAAACATGTCGAAAAATCATTAAGAAATTATTTATTAATTGAAAAATTTCTTTCAAATTTTCAATTTGGTTTCAAATCAAAACATAATACAATCGATGCATTAATATCTATTACAAATCAAATATCAACAAGCTTAAATCGTAATAACAAATCAATTCTCGTGTCTTTTGATCTGAAAAAGGCTTTTGACTGCGTCGATCACCAAATACTATTGGAAAAGTTAAAAGGATTTTGTGACCAAAAAACTATTACATGGTTTAAGTCCTATCTGTATAACAGATATAATTTTGTTTCTCTTAATAATAAGATATCGAAACCTCA
>JAQFXN010001852.1:0-14039 GCA_034693365.1 Liacarus xylariae
AAAGGGTCAAGAATTCGTGTCCTGGACATCGGATAGTGAGGAACTCCGAAGCGACATATCGGGGAATCGTTCTTGAACCGGCGACATGATTTACTATGTTTGTGGTATTGAAGGGGAATCAGTTCCATTAGTTCCAGGTCATTGGTATTGCAAGAAATAAAGCGGTCAATGAATTTTTTGCAAACAGTCCTGGACTGTGGATTCGACGGATCAAACTTTGGTGAACTTTCTAACCAGAGAAGACAATGGGCGTGAGGTGAGCCTCGATGTTGGAACTCAATGCGAATATACCAATCAATCAATTTATACTTGCCGAAAGGACCGTCTGAAGACTTTAGTAATTTAAATAGTTCCCGGAATCCATCACTGGCCCCATCACTGGTCCGACACCTGACTCACTGTCTCCATCTATTGGCTCTCACTTGCGTCCACACCAGTCATCTCAAAATTATATTATATATTAATAAATATTGATTTATTTATAACTACTTTATGAAACTCAACAAATAATTAGATTTCGTTTACTTAAAAGTTAATTCATTTTGAAGTAAAAATTTACTGAACTATCGTAAACACAACGCAAAGCAGTGCATAACATATAGATTGTTAGGAAAGCATTGCAGTTAACACTGTCTCACAAAGCGGTCACTCTATGCTTCGCTTTCCTTACATTGAATTCAGTGCAATAATTGCTTGTTTTAATTGTTAATTTAAAATTAATTTTCAACTGAAACATATCCAGAAAACTATTCTACATATTAATCATATATCAGCAATCAACATTATACAAAAATCTGAAAACCCCATTAAGTGTCCAGGACACGTTTCTCAGTTTCTTGATTCATATTCACTGGAGATATATTTATACTGAATGGATATAAGATTGAGTTCTTAATGGTTTGCTTTATTTTATGTTATTTGATTACTTTGCGACCCTGAGCTCAATTTCAATATCAAATAATTTGAAATCTATACTTTTAAAAGAATGATGTAACTGACTGCCTGACTGGCTGATATGTCACGCTCTATTGTTGAACAAAAAACATTGTTGATAACAATAGTTTAGTCATCCAGTTGAAATTTTTTAAAATCTGAAACTTTTGTTCGAGAACGGCTACAATATATATGTTAATCAATTTTCGAACAAATGGTAGTCATTCAAGTTCAAGTTGGTAGCCATTCCTCCAGTTCTTAACCGGGTGCCATTTCCAGACAATCCCCGCACAGAATAATTATTCTGACGATTGTATTTGCCAAAGCACCCAATGATACAGTAATGGCCCTAATCTAAAACAGCCGCCACTAATATATTTCAAATTGGTAGCCATTTATTTACAAGAAATTGTATTTGAGGGTTAAGGAGTACTGGGATGAACAGTAACCGGCGGTCGCACTGGTAATTTTTTTATTAAAAAGTTTCTTTCAATGAATGCGATTAACAATTAGACACAATGCGCTACAGTGCCTGATAAATAAAAACAAGTCTTGACCTCTATCCATCACGTAGTGTGGCCAGAATCGACTTCCGAAAATTGGAAAACCAGTCATTAAAATCGGATCCAGGGCTCACTTCTGAATGTTGTATAATGATCGTACATCGTAGAAATAATGTTGTTCAAAATATATTAAAAAAACTTTTCAACTTGTTGAAACTCTATAGATGACTATGTTAAAATATATGTTAAGAGGTTTTTCTTTAATATCTTTTGAAATACATTATTTCTGCGATGTGCGATCATTATACCACATTCAGGGGTAAGCCCTGGATCCGATTTTAATGAGTCATTTTCCAATTTTCGGGAGCCGATTCTGACCAGACCACTCGATGGCCAAGACTTGTTTTTACTTATCTAGACACTGTAGCGTATCGTTTCTAATGGTTATCTGGTGTTCCCGAAGCGGATACATGATTAGAGGTCAGAGTGGACAACTTCGGGAATTTGATTAATATGCTAATTTAAAGTATTATTGATACCGATGTTGGATTTTCGGTTGGTAGTTGTCCACATCTAATAACCGAGGTAGAATATGACCTCGGGGATCCGTTTCTGATGGTCAATCATAGATAATTGTATTTAGAAGAGATCTGTTCGGTTCGAATAGGAGTTTGGGAAGCGGTCGGAAAAAAAACTGAATTCTGCTTTACCTTAACTTTAGTTATGGAAAAACAAAAAATTAAAAAAAACTGAATTTCTGTCTATAGATTGATTTATTAACGAATTCCCTGCAATGATATTTATCATAGTTTTTTTTCCCTAATTCGTGAATCTGCCAATAGTTCGTGATTTTATAGGTAGATTTAGTTCTGCCCATTCAGGGTCTCCTGCTCACATTTTAGGCAGATCTCATCTCAATCTGCCAATTTGCTGTCCATTAAGTATGTTCTGCCAGCTGCTGTGCTGCCCATTCAGTATTACCCAATCTAATATCCATTCAGCTTAAATTTGTCTCCAGTTTATGACCGAATTTTTCCAAATCATACATTTTGAAAAAAATTTCTCTTTACAAAAGATTGAAATTACTTAAGTTAATAATGCGAGTTCAAATTAAAAGCATTGCATATAAAAAATAGAAATGTATGCGATTGAAAGGAGGCGATATGCAGGTTAAAATTAGACAGAATCGATGTTTCAAGTGTTAAAACTAAGTGTTGATATTCTTGTGAGTTTTTCCTTTCATTTCTCACTCCATTTTGCAATTTATTCATCTTTCTAGTAATTTGAGAATATAACAAACTGATCAGTGATCACTAATATGATAAATTTCATCAAATTGATAATTTTTACAAACATTTAGAAATAGGAACATAATTAATATTAAAAGTCAGTCTTGAGTTTTAAACTTCCAGACCAACTGCTTTTGTGTCGGACACTGTTCTGATGGAGGCTCCGATTCCGGACAGAAAGTGCTTGAGTTTAAAATTAAACAAACTAGTTGTATTTTCATAAACTATCGTTAAGTCCTAAGAGTTTTATAAATTTAATATAAAATATATTGACTATTATTTTCAAAAAATTAATAAATAAAATCATTTATTCAGAAATTAGTTAAAAAGTTAAAAATCAAAGATATTTAAAAATCCAATTCAACAGTCGTTCAGATATATCAACAAAAGGTAATTCCAATGAAATCATTCTATTCTTAAAAACTAGAAGTCATGGCAGGAGCAGAAGCAGATGGTGTTAGCAATATTGTAGGACTGCATAGACTTTTCAGATTGTTTACCCAAAGAATGCATGGAAAGGTGAAGTCGGAGAGGAATTTCACTGATCTTGTGCCTGTTTTTAATACTAGTATATTTTTGGGGAAAGTTGACCCATCAGGCAAAGTGAGTTGGAATATTAATCCGGTTCTTCATGAGAAATGGCAGGAGAATATGATTAAACATCCTGATACTAATGGTGTTTGTGTGACAATTCCATCGGTTTGCTATCTGGGTTATGGTATAGTTGTGGAGACTACCCGTGCAGATGGCAAACACCAAAAGGATTTCAAGAGCTATTTCGCAAATGTTCATCGGAAACAATTGGGCGCTCATGTATTCACAGACACATCTGGAACACTGAGATTCATCAAAACTCTATTCGACGGAAAGGATGTGGTCGTTACTGATATGGCATTGATTTCAGCAATATATCCAAACATTTGTACGGATGTGACTCAAACGGATGAGGCAATTCCAAACCTGGACCCCTCCCGCTCCAGCCAGAAGTATTACGAAGTGACGAATCAGAACTTAACGCTAGGGTTGTTATTTGGTGACTATCCTAAGGACACTTATAATTGGGGAAAATATGGCAAAAGATCTGATGAACAATATCGTATAGACGAGGAAGTGTATGGCAGTCCACAACACCCGAATGGCAATCGACAATTCACTCGCACATGTTATTCAAATAAACCTGTCTATTGTGCTAAAGTATTCGACATCCGTGAGAAATTTGGAGATTACATCCCAATCCAAACAAACAGAGGTTCTGTTTTTTTGGACAAATACAGTCTAAAACATCACTACAATTCGCGAAAAGAGACTAAAGGAGTCAATACCACTAGATTTGCTATCTATGTTTGTGCCGGCGCTAAACTGGTTGTATTAGACCAATACAATGCTAATGCTTATCATTTACACCACATCCGGTCGTATGTACAACAGGGAGGACTTGTTATTGTGGAGGGAAATGCACTTGAATTGGTGTTACCCCACTGTAAAGACAAAGAGAATCCCTTCACAGATCCCACTGTCTATAAAACGCAAATCACTAATGAAGTGCTCTTTTTGGGCGCAAATGAGTCCGACTTTAACACAATTGCGTGGACACTGAGTATCAACAGGAATATGTTGGAGAACAGGACTATTCAAATAGAGGGAGAGGTAGATATTTGGCGGTATGGAAAGCCTATAGGCAAAAAATGGGTCAAATATCCCCAAGTTTCAAGGGAGCGGAGATGTATATTGACTGTGCCTGAAGGCGCACGTATTGAGGCCATTGAGAAGTGGGAGAATGGCATGGATGAGATTCTTTGTCGCCATCAATACGAACAATTGCACCGATCGGTTGTGCGACTCATCGATGAGACAAATCTTAATTATTGGGCATACAATCAATTCACTGTTCCATACGATGATATGCTGAAGAAGATTATTGGTCTGCGAAAGGAAGAAAAGTGTGATTTCTTAACCGATGAGAGCACTAAACAACTGTTTCGGGGCTATACATCACAAACAGAACTTCTCCCAAAAGAGTTCAATTTTCTGAAGCCTTCGGGAAATATAGACGATATGGTGAAGAAGTTCAAAGACAATCAGATCAGACCCTGTGTTCCGCCAGCATATCCTCCAATACTAATCGAAAAAGAATTATATTATTTGCCACAAAAGGTAATAATCGAAGGGAAACTGATTTGGTTTAAAAATGTTTATTCACACTATCGAATGGATGCCAACAAAGCCAAGACTATTGGAAAGGGATTGGTGCAATTGGAACAACTGCAGGGGTGGCTTGAGTTTGGGTCAGGAAAAGAGTTTACGGAATATGAGTGGGAAAAAGCAACAAAAGATCAAATCAGAGAATTGTCATTCGAAAGCGTACAGCCCTTCCACCCCCAGTGGAGGAATGACAACCGCACAAACATTCGTTTAGGTGTTGACGGACTCCTGTATGTGAAGACAACCAAAGAAATCGGTTTCTATAAAACGGATTTTTACATCTATAGAACTGCCGATCAAACCCATTCCCAATCGTCAACATCCACTTCACTTCCCGGAATAGCAGATCAATCACACTCTGCCACTCCACAGCCAACCACCGCACCCATCCCTGTGCGACATTCCAGTGTTGACGCATTTTTTGCGGCTCTTCGCCCGAATAGACCCTCAAACCCATCCTCAGACGATTCAAAAGAGAACTGAACGACACATTTAGAAATGAATTGTCAGAAAAAGAAAAGTTCAATAAAAAAATTTTGAACTAAACATTAATTTTGAAATCAAATAAAATTTTAAAAAACAAATCTTTTTTATTTATTAAATGTTTAACAAATAAACTGAACAATAATTTAGATATAATTAGGGCTAAGAAATCCAATATTGAATTATATAGAGTTACTGTTCAGTTACAGTTACAGCAACAGTAGTAGAGTTGCATTTGTGGGAAATTCAACAGGGGCACAGGTTTGAGTTATCTATGCAAAATTTCAGAGGCCAACCAATTGTTTGGTTAGTTTTTGAGAGAAAATTTTCATATCCGCTTTCACAGAAAAATGAGAACATAGATTCATTTCTATCCACTCCTCCCACCGCCACCATTCAGTATATTTAGTGAACAATTCATATTAAGTTCACTACTTAATCACTTTTTATTTACTACTCTTCAGAAGAAAAATGAATATATAGATTCGTTTAAGCCTATGATAGAATGGTGACTTATGATATCTCTATGGGATGGAAGCCTATGATAATGTTATGGGATTGGAGCATATGAGAATCCTATGGAATGGGAGCATATTATAATCTTATGGGATGGTAACCTATTGTAATTGTATGAAATCCGAGCTTCCAATGCTTTGGGAGCCTATGATTATGGCATGGGATAAGAATGACTTATGATAACCCTATGATATTGACACCTGTAGATATAATAATCATCTGGTATGAGAGCCTTCACTGTAATGGGAACTTATGATAAACTTATAAGATGGGAACTTATAATAATAATAATGAAGTTGAAGTAGGGCATATATTTAAACACTTGTGGAAAACTCTAAAGGGGCATATATTTAATCATTTGTGGAAAACTCTAAGGGGGCATATATTTAATCATTTGTGGAAAACTCTAAAGGGGCATATATTTAATCATTTGTGGAAAACTCTAAAGGGGCATATATTTAATCATTTGTGGAAAATTCTAAAAGGGCATATATTTAATCATTTGTGGAAAACTCTAAAGGGGCATATATTTAAACATTTGTGGAAAATTCTAAAGGGGCGTATATTTAATCATTTGTGGAAAACTCTAAAGGGGCATATATTTAAACACTTGTGGAAAACTCTAAAGGGGCATATATTTAAACATTTGTGAAAAATTCTAAAGGGGCATATATTTAAATATTTTAATCAAGTCACGTGATCATCAAAATTTCGGGACAATCTCGGACCACTATGTCCCAGCCTAAACTGTAACATGTATCACGTGGTGTGTAAGGTGAACAGTAGAGGAGGTGTAGATATTCAATATGCATGAAAATAATTAAAATCCAGAAAAAGGCAAATAAGTTATAAGTGTTTATATCATTAGGAATTTTCCCATTCATTTCAATACAGTAGATAATTATTTTGAATTACCAAATGTAATAAACAATTACATCAGCATATCTGCATATGCTTGTTAAATTAAAGACACTTAAATCATCATAATATCACAATATATTTTACAAAAAGTTAATATATTCTTGATTATGAAGAATTAACAAATTTATAATGAATTATTTGATAATGAAATAATTAAGTTATTGAACTAATATAGTAAATTTACATTAAAAGATAAATATAAAATGAATCTGATGTTTAAACACTTTATCATTACCTTTGTTGAAAATGAAATATAAACTTTTTCTCGTAATAATAATATTATTTTTTTGTATTATGGAATTAACTTTTTGTAAAATATATTGTGATATTATGATGATTTAAGTGTCTTTAATTCATTACAAACATATGCAGATATGCTGATGTAATTGTTTATTACATTTGGTAATTCAAAATAATTATCTATTGAAATGAATGGGAAAATTCCTAAGATATAAACACTTATAACTTATTTGCCTTTTTCTGGACAGTGATCCAAGATTGTCCCGAAATTTTGATTATCACTTGACTTGATTAAAATTTTTAATATTAAATATGAATTAGCCTTTAATGATGTTATAGATGCTTTTTACAAAATAAATTTATCTAGTGCCATTTAAAAGTTATTCATAAAATGCCTGCCGAAAGATTAATTGATCATAGAATTATGTCTGTGCCGGCGCTAAACTGGTTGTGTTAGACCAATACCATCGCAATCGTCACTATCAGAGTCACAACCGGTCGTATGTACAACAGGGAGGACTTGTTATTGTGGAGGGAAATGCACTTTCGTTTACATCGCCATACGAGGCAACCCCTGAGGACCCCTACAAAAATCACCAAGAATTATATTCTATCAATAACAGTCTGATCTTTTTGAGTGCAAATGAGTCGGACTATAACACAATTGCGTGGACACTGAGTATCGACAGAAATACAGTGAAAGACAGGAGGCGTAAACAGTTGGACCAATCAAGACAGAGAAAATCGAGAATTGAGAAAAGTAAGAGCTGTAGATTGACTGTACCCGAAGGCGCATATATTGAGGCCATTTTTGATTGGAGTGATGGTATGGAAGAGATCTTATGTCGCCATCAATACCAACAATTGCACCGATCGGTTGTGCGACTCATGGATGGGACTGAAAGACATTGTACGAGTTCACTATTCCAGACAATGAAATGCTGAAGAAAATCATTGGAATTCGCGATCCCTTAGTCATTGATTTCATAAATCACGGACTCAACAAAATACGATACTTCGCGAATTATACGCCTCAAACAACTGCAAACCCTCTCCCAAAAGAGTTCAAATTCCTGAAGCCTTCGGGAAATATTGACGATATCGTGAAGAATATCAGAGCCAATCAGACCAGACCCTGTGCTCCGCCAGCATATCCTCCAATTCTATTCGATAGCAAATTATATTATTTGCCCCAAAATGTAGACATTTCTGGGAAACAGTTTTCGTTTGAAAAGGTTTATACATTTTATCGAATGAATGACAAACACCGAACTGTATGACAGGGTTTGGTTTATGAGAATTACACCTTTGAAATGAATTCCGGACATGAGTTCGAGGAATATGTGTGGACACCAACAACAGAAGCAGAAGGTGTCCAATACTCACAAAACTTACAGACAATGAGTGCAGACATTCGTTTGGGTGTCGACGGACTCTATTATGAGAGGGATATTCACAAAAAGATTGGGAAATATAAAACCTATTATTATGTCTACAACTCTGGAGTGACATACAATCCACCGAATGCTTCCGCTGTGTATCAAACAGCACCCCATCCTCCCTATCCAACGCATCCACCGCCACCTGCCCCTCCACAGCCACCCAACACTACCCAGAGGTTTAACACTGGGGAAGATTTCCTGAAATTGTTTCCTTCGTCTCATTCAACTCAAACTCGTCAACAAAATGTTTCCCCAAATTCCGGATCCAATATTATACAACAGTTACAGTTGGGGCCAAACGACCCCCGTTCCAAACAATTGAGATCACTTATGACCAACAGCTTTGAATTTCGCTGTTATCCTCAACAATGCATTTGAAATAGGATTTTTGAATCTCAAATATTCGATTTTGACCTGTCCCATCAGAAAGAGGCTATAAAATAGCACATAATTTCACATGGAACCATATTTCTATCTCCTATGGTTTATATTTTAAAAGTATATTCTCGATGATAACAGCGAAATTCAAAGCTGTTGGATATGACATAAAACATTGAAAAATATTTTTTTGGGCACATTCTGTCGAATGAGACGGAACTTCAGTTATATCAATAGGAAGTAATCCAAAACTAAAGTCTAATTTTTCAAAGTGTTTCTAATGGAAAGACAACAACTAATAAAGATTTATAAAGAAATATGAAAATCAGTCAAATTCTAAACACAAACTTTAGCTTAACTTACATGGAATGCAATGTATTTATATTATATAAATTATAGTCAACGATACAAATTTCGATTTAAAAGAAATTGCTTTTATTCTGAAAATGAAACAGTGATGCAAAGGCTATGAGACACACATTACTCCCAAAAGCTCTCACAAATTCATACCAACATTAATGTTAAAGGCATTCAATTCTGGAATCAGTGAAGCAGTTGTGTTCACAAATGGCACCAAATGATCGCTTCACGTATTGTCAAACACCAGACATGCGATTGTGAATTCGCAATATAAGAGTTGTATGCAATACACTATACTATAGCATAGAGCCTATAGTGAACAAGTCTAGTGAACAAAATTCGTAGACAATAAAACAAACTCTTAGACTGTAAGACAAGATTCAAGAATTCTTAATTTATTTTATGTCTGAAAATTAATTTATTGTTAGTCTTAAATGAAAATTTAAACCAAACAAACGAATCACTTCACCAATCATTGGTTCTCTTTTAAACTTATAATTTTGTAAACTTAAGTAATATTGGCTTAAAATTTAATTAGTTTTTTAAGTTTGCTAATCAAAGTAATCCGGAAGGGTATAGACGAAATATCTCCTGGTGTATTTAAGTTGATAATTTTCAAATATCCTATCCATTTTCAAATAATATAGGGAAATTTTGCACTTTAATATGCTGCAATTCCCAAATAATTCATAAAAAGTAGTTTGCAAATGAATACAATTTTTCATTTTTAGCTACAGCAACTTTTTAAAATTATACAATTTTGGAAGAATTTTAAGAAAAATACTATTTTACATATATTAATAATTTTCCCCTAAAAAATGTCCATACTACCTTTATTCCATAACATTACCTTAATCAAAAACACTATAAAATCATAAGATGTTAAATTAATTGTCAACTAAATGTGCATGAATGAAGTAACTAAAATTAATCAAGTTATTCAATAAGCTTATATGAATTGGGTTAAATAAATCATATATCTTATTATATACAGCTTTCCAGATTTTAATTTATCCAGAAAAATGCTTTATTCTTACTCATTAGCTTTGAGTTTTTTATATTTGATTAATGAGTGACCGATAGACAAAATATCAATTTTAATTCAAGTCGAGTCACTCATAGAAAGTCATTGTATCAAAGTTGTTATTTTGAATTATTTTATTTTAATGTTAATCTTTCGGTAAAAAATTAATCAAAGCTAATGAGTAAGAATAAAGCATTTTTCTGGATAAATTAAAATCTGGAAAGCTGTATATACACTTAAGAGAAATTATAATCGAGAATTCTGTCTGTAAGTAGGCTTATCTTAAATTACTTCGTCCATACGAAATACATTATACAGTGAAGCCTAACCTATTCTCGCCTCTCGATTAGGATTTCTCTTAAGTGTATATCTAAATTATATATCTTATATTTTATTTTATTTATTTTATTACTATTCATAAACTTTTCTATACTAACATTAAATAAATATGATTAGTATCTATAAAAAGTTTATTTTAATGAAAACCTAGATACTATATATTTCAGAAAATTCGAAATTTTTTGGGCACACATTATGACAACAAAAAACTTTTGTATAAATTATATTTATTTGCTTTACTTTATAACTGTTGTACAGTAGTCTAATCTTTAAAATAAACTTAATATTTAATAAGTAGTAACGTGTTATATGAAAACTATAAGAAAAACATAGACCAGGGTAATACAAAGAATGGTGATTTCATTATTATATTTCATTATTGCAGACTTTCCAATAACTATTGAACTGACATAAGAATTAAAATCAATAGTTTCGGAAAATAGTAATAAAAGATTTGTAAAGAATAGAAAATCATAAATTGACAAAAGGATTTGGCCAATAGTCGATAATATAATGATTAATTGAATTCTTTGAAATTGAAATTAACTCAATTCTGATTAAATAATATAATATTTCTTAATTTAATCGATCGAATAATTGTGAATCTGAGTTGAAATCTTGATTTAAATATAATTTCAATTAAACAAAATTAATTAAAATGTTTTAGAAATAGTTAAAAGAAATTGAAATAAATTATAAATTCAATTGAATTAAGAATACAATGAATAGAATTCTAATGAAATAAATTATTCAAATGGAGAAAAAAAATTATAAAATTATTTCTTATATTGTGATTAGAATATTAAAAGTTAGTTAAAACTTATTGGTTTAGATTCAAAATGATTTAAATAATAAATACATTTTTAAAGTTCAGATATAATTAAGAACAATACTATTATAGTTCTACCCGGATATTGAAAAGGGATTTCAAGAATAGGGGTTATTGTGTTTTATTGTTAGCTAAGATCTATTGTAGAGACAGCGGATACTCAATGAGCTTTTCTTCTATAGCACTGCACTGTAACAGCACATCCATCTTATATGCATTCAATTACTAATACTGTATACCGAAGAGTAAAATAATTAAATATATTATTGTTTTGGGTGAAATTAAATTAGGTTAAATTTTAGGAAATTAAAGCAATTTCAACACAAATATATTTTTAAAAATTAACAATTGAATTTTTACACGTTATTAAACAAAATAATGGAAAAATGCCAGTTCTTTTGCTTAAACTATAGCTGCCAAAAAGTGTGTAAGTTCATGATAATATCATTAGGTTTCGCTACAGATGTGTGTCTGTGTTTAATTATGAAGTGTAGTGAGAATGAGATTTTGTATTACTTGAAAACTGATTAAAATAAAAAAACTAACGATATTAAGCATTGAGACATTAATTCAAAATATCGTTAGTTTTTTTTATTCTATAATACTATCTTGATACCGCTATCTCTAACTAGACACAGAGTTCATATTTGTTGAGGATACAGTATACAAATTTTTGTTATAATTTTAACAAAAAATCTGATGAACCCTACGCCATCCGCCTACTCTACCCATCTAATTTTGTTTTATTAAGAGGCGGTGGCTAAATTATTTTTGAAAATGTGATTTTTTTGCCAAATTTGCATAAATTGAAATTTTCGAGAATTAATAACTCGAAAACCTTAAGAAATAAAAAATATGCAACCAAATAAGAAATTCGTCATTTTATTATCACTTTCAAATGAGATATCACGCTAATTCAATTATTAATAATAACTGCATACATTCATTTTAGAGCCTCTCTTGTTGACATAAATATACATAGGATTATTATCTTTGATTATTGTATTTTATTCATATTTTAACTAATGTTCAAACAAATGTCAATTTTTTGCGGTTTTAGTTTGAATTTTAAAATATGGATATAATTGATAGCATGCAAACATAGTCTCAATATATAAAAAAAATCAGAGTACTCCGATTTTCTTATATATTGAGATTATGTTTGCATGCTGTCAATTCTATCCAGATTTTACTAAGTAGTTGTCATTGTCAAACAAAAACTATTCAAAACTTAGTAATGTCTATGAAAGATAGATATACTGAAGTCATAGACAATAATGGAAGTTATACTCACTATTAAACTCTGTATTATTAATATTTATGAAATTAATAAAATTAATTTTTACATGGATGTAATCGAAACTATGCTTGCATAGTCTCAAAATATAAGAAAATCGGAGTACATATTTTATACAAATAATGAGTTAATCTAGGCGATAAAAAAACCTTTATTCCACTGACTATTCTGGAATTGTATTTCAAGACAGAATAAATTTTTAAAAAAATCTAATTAATATTAATTTTTAAGTTAGATTTTTAAGGAGATCATAATAAATAGCTTTTGCAATTAGGATATTTCTCATAAAGTTTCCATCTTATCATTGATTCTCGATATAAAGATAATATACAAAAAGAACGTGTTTGATTCACGATTGTTATATATAGAGATGAGAAGAGGTCAGGCCCAGGCCAGGCTCTATGAGTTTTGCGGGCCTCAAGGCTCATAGAGTTCAGGTCCAGGTCCAAGTCCAGGTCCAGGCCCAAGCTCGAGATATTTTTATAGGCAGAGGCCCAGTCTTGAAATATTTTGAGCCTAGGCTCATGATGCCCAGGCCCAGGCACGTGGTTTTCGGGCCTGTGCTCATCACTAGTTATTTACTGTATATTATTTATGAAATTTGTCGTTTAACTTAAGCTATTTATTTGGCTCTTTTATAACTCATTTGTATGCTATTCATTAAATATATTGCTTATTAATAAAATATAAGCTAATGTGTTGAGTGAATGACAGCAATGATATCAATAGCGGAATATAAGTTAAGTTATTCTCTTTTTGATTCTTTCATTCCTTTTTCAAGACTCACTCTCTTCTGAGATAATTATCTAAAGAATTGATTGCATTATTGATTTGTCTGACTATCACTCTATTTCATTGCATCAGATATTCTATATAACTGTTTAGATGCAGAGCATTGGTGTAATACATGGTTAGTCTTGGCATTCAAAGAACTCTAAACTAAACTGGGATTTGATATTCTTATTGATATTTATTGAGTCATTTAAAATGCGATTCTTAATCGTCCGCTTCATTGAATAAATTAAAATAAATATGACTTTATTTGCATTTATTATACAATGTATGGGTTAAGTGAAACGATATTTTATAAAATTTTGTAATTTATATTTGAATTTTTGAATAAATATAATTCATATATTATTAATTTGAAATATTGTTAAAAAAATTTTGAATTTCTCTGATTTTAACGATGTTTTGAATATTATTATTCAAAAACTAAAAGTTTAAAAGTTATCAAAACTGTATATAACATCTAAAATAAAGCACAGAAATGTATTCTAAGC
>JAQFXN010001853.1:0-14037 GCA_034693365.1 Liacarus xylariae
AACTCAAAACTACAGTAACCCAAATGTATTCATTCATTCTTTGATTCATTTTTTATATAATCAATTGCTTTGTTATACGGTATAACTTATACAGAACAGGCAAATGAGTTTTCCTTAAATATGATTTGTTAGGAAAGTTATGTTTTGTATATTTATTTATAAAATTCTTAAACTTATTGTCTGAAAGTTTTTAAACGGAATATTTAATAAAACCATAAGTTCACACAATTCTTGTATAAATTGATATTGAGTTTCAAAGTTTATGTTTTCATAAGTTTTCATAGAATTTTGATGTCATTTGCGGTTTATGTGTTGAAAAATATTCTATTTTTATTTTGCAAATAAAGTTTTTATGACATGAATTACAAAAAAATTCTTCGTTTAGTTCACAATTATCATAAAACAAAAAACTCTTCCAAATTCTTTTATATATTCTTTTAGTTTAATCGATGTATTTAACTTTAGGCATATTTTAAACTAAAAACTAACACAATTACAATAATATGCAAAACTACTTTTCTCTGAATTTTATAACAACATTGTATTTCTTTAATAAGATCTGAAATCTATTTCATTGTATCATAAATTAAGAATTTTTCTTGACTGCAAATCAAATTCTAATTCTTTATATTTCATTCGCGCACAGAATTTCATTATTAAAGATATTGCGTGAAGTTTTTATCACTTTTAAATCCGCCCTTTACTCATAAGTCATAACTAAAACTCAAATGTTTTGTGGATGTGTTGGCATATTTTGCTTACACTGAAAAAATAATTTTCTTATAAAATCCTAATAATAATAAATTTTTTGTAAACTCATTAATCGTTGATCCAATTATCATATCATGTAAAAATATATTAAGATCACTAGAACCTGATACATTTATCATCTCCTGGTCAAAATATCTTAGGCTTATCATTAACTGATTAAATTATCCTTTTGTGATGAAATCATTGTAAGATTGCAAATGTCTATTTGATTCGTCCGTATTTGATCTCAGTATTGCAGATATTTTAGTAAAACACAGATCTGAACAATGATCCACTTTTCACTAGTATTTATGTATCAAATGTATATAAGACACAATGTCTCTTAAGTCTGCAGAAGAATTTAAATCATGATAATGGGATCATTTAATGGTGATTAAGATATTTTGACCATGAGATGATAATGGGATCATTTAATGGTGATTAAGATATTTTGACCATGAGATGATAATGGGATCAGTTAATGGTGATTAAGATATTTTGACCATGAGATGATAATGGGATCAGTTAATGATGATTAATATATTTTGACCATGAGATGATAATTGTTTCAGTTAAGTATTGCTTGAATCACAAAAACCTTTATAAAATATTTATTTGAATTTAACTGAAAAATTATTTTCTGTGCATACAAAACATGAATTGCTCCCAAACTAAATAACTAATAATAATATAATTCTCGATTTATTTCTCAATTTGAATATTTATTCTGAATTCACGATGCATTTGATAGATTTTCATTTTAGATAAACCACTGCTTATTATATATTTAATTCTTCATTATTTTAATATAAATTGTAATTCTTGTCAAAAGATTTCTCTAATTAATATTTATTTTAAATTAATTTTCTATTCTCTATGCAGTGCTTTGCTGTGCATTTTAACGAATCGTTAATAACGATCAAAATAATTGTTAGCACTGATTGACCAGTCATTGATTCAATTAATTTAGTCAATAATATACTTATGCGCGTTCGGGTCCTTATGAGAGAACTTATGTTTTAATAAACTGGCTTTAGTTGCAATTGAATCACTAGTTGTGCACATCTTTATTGCCAATGCAATGCCAGTTTCAATGCCATTCCCTTCACAGATAAAACAAAACTTGTTTAAAGAATTGTTAATTCAATTTGATTAGAGAGACGACCAAAATATCACAAAATATCAAATAAAATGAAATTATTTTACGAATAAATTATTAAAAACTTGTGATTTGAGAAACGATATTGACATTGGAGATATTTGAACTATAAACTAAACTAGCAAGGATATAAAATATATTAGGCTCAGCATGTGACATTACAAATTAGTGCACTCTTTCCAAATGATTTATCATATTATAATAATTTACCGATAATAGACTTTTGTTGTCAATTTAAATCAAAGATCTAAATATCACCCCGGCATGCAAAGGTACTTCCAATTCATACACTATTGCAAAATGGCATTTAGATTTACAATTACACCAATAGTGGAATCAAATGTCTATTTTTCATTAGATTATTAATTGTTTTAATTAATTGTTGATATCTTTGGCATTATTTTGATTAATGCTTTAAATTTAGTTAACTTTTACAACATTTTCAATCATTTAATTACAATTATTAGACATTATTTGTGAATTGTTTACTGTTTTCAAACCCAAAGCCACGCCTTTTAGTAAACATTAAATTTAATCAATTTCTCTGTCAATTGATTGAAAAATAAATATTTTAAACTCATTTAATATATTATTAAACAAAACAATAACTGAAATGTCATTTACTATAAGTTTGTGATTCAGTTGTGTTCACTATTTGTTGAGATTATTGTCATTTAATTGTTATAATCAATGTCTGACATAAGACAACGCAATCCCGTAATAAAATCAGCCGAAGATATGCAGGTATTTGTCATATATTGAAATATACACTAATTATTGATTTCAGAGTTTCCTCTGTTTCTTGGATTTTCGTTAAAACTTGTTTTAATTCATTTTATACTCGAATTGTTTTCTTATTTTTTCTGAATAACTGAATATTTGTTTATTTACGACATAAGGAAAGCAATAATCAATGTTTGTCTCAATTTTGTCTAACATTTCATTACAAGTATTGAACAATATTTTCCTCATTCTCTTCACAAACACGTTATCATTGAATCGGAATATTGTGTTTCTTATATTAAATACAAAATAGTTTTAATGATAAGACTATTGAATGCATTTATATTCCATTCCTTTATTTAAAGCTTAATATTATGTTTTGAAAGCATTAAACTTTTGATAAATAGAGCGCTGAGAGAGAGGAGAGCCGTCCGAGGCTTCTGAGGAAAATGAGTTCAGAAGGTATTGATTCAGAAGACGACAAATTGCCGGACGAGTCAAACCTCGAGGAGTTGGTAAAGGAGTTGCCTCAGGCCTCGGACAGAATCAATGTTATTGTCGACTCTCTATTGTCTACTCTTCCAAAAAAGTAATCTTTAAATTAGAAATTATTTAATTAAATAAATGATACGATGAATGTGTGAACAGATGGCGAAACTATATCGTGAGGACAATATTCACGTGTCTTATGGTCAGTTGTTTTGGTCTAATCATATATTTAGGCCCTTTGGCGCTCATGTTTACGGTATTAAATAGGTTTTGGAAAACATTGACTCTTTTTTTCTCAATAAATATATTTTTCCACTTTATATATAAAGACTCTGTGCGTTCAAGTGAAGTGCTTTCAGGAGATAATAGCCATCGGATACTCTGTGTATCGAATCCATGGTCTGCCGTGGTTTAGGTCCCTGTCCTGGTATATGTTGATCGCTTCCAATTACTTTTTTTACGGCGAGAGTTTAGTCGACTATTTTGGAGTTCTATTACACAGAACTGTAAGAATTATTAATATTTTTCTACTTATACTTTGATTTGTGTCGAAAAATAAGACAATAATTTGAAATTCTGACTTTTTGTGGTTTTTCAAGAACTTTATGCGACCTTTGGTGACATACCATCGATTCATATCGTTTTGTCTATATTTGGTTGGATTTGTTTGGTTTGTGTTGAGTTTGGTTAAGAAGTATTATATGAGACAATTCTCTCTGGTATTGCATTCAAATGTTTATCCAAATTAATGCAATGTTTGACTTAATATACTTTATATCTGTTGAGTAGTTCGCGTGGACTCACGTGACACTCCTAATAGTGGTGACCCAATCGTATTTAATACTCCAGAACATGTTTGAGGGACTCATTTGGTTTATAGTTCCCGTTTCGATGATTGTCTGCAATGATGTTATGGCATATCTCTTCGGTTTCTTCTTCGGAAAAACTCCACTCATAAAACTGTCGCCGAAGAAGACTTGGGAGGGATTTATTGGCGGAGGAGTTCTTACTGTTATATTAGGAATGATTGTATGAATAGTTGGTTTAAAAAATAAAAACTAGTATTGAATTATATTATATTTGATTACAGTTTTCTCACTTCTTATGTCAATACAAATACTTCGTTTGTCCGATCGAATACTCGGAGGACTTGGAGAGGACTACAATGGATTGCGTGCCGTCACCACTGTTCCAATTAACAGAATACCACTTTCCTATTATCGAATTGGAGTACATTAACAGATTCTTACCGGTAAGTCATGAGCACTTTGACACAACCACTTCATATAGAGATTTTTTAGAATTACTCTATTTTTAACTCTATTTCAGTACAAACTGCCCCTAACCGTAACGATGTATCCCTTCGTTTTGCATTCGTTATCACTCTCTCTGTTCAGTTCAATCATTGGACCATTCGGTGGATTCTTCGCCAGTGGTTTCAAACGTGCGTTTAAAATAAAAGACTTCGGAGATATAATCCCAGGCCATGGAGGTATTGTGGACCGATTCGACTGCCAGTACCTAATGGCCACATTCGTAAACGTTTACATTTCCAGCTTTATTAGAGCCCCAAAGGCTTCGAAACTTTTTTCATTAATTCTCAGACTTAAGGCTGAGGAACAGATAAAAGTGTTCGAACTTTTGAAAGATCACCTCAACTCTAGTAATGTTTTCAATGCATTATAAACTCTTATTCGAACAAAATTAATGTTTATTTCATTGTTTTGACATTTTTTGTTAAATTTATTTTCAATTTTTACTCCAATTTTTAAGCTTTTTTGTCCCAAAAGTCTTGATTTTACCCCCTTTTAATTGTTTTATTTATGGGAACAAAATTGAGAGTTATTTGAATTTAAATAATGGAATAATTTATATGAAAAAAATATATAACTTCAGATCAACCGATAGATCGATAGCTTTTATCGCATAACTAGTCTTATAGTCTGTGTTATTAATTGATTACTATTATTATTATTGTATGTCTTCTTATTATATATTTATATATAAAAAATATTATATATAAAACTATAATCTAATGAATGATTTAATTGAAGTTAGAATAAATTAAAATCAATTAAATTATTATTCAAACAAATTTAGTTAATCGACAAACATTATAATCAATTGAATGCCTTATTATTTGTTATAAATTGTTTTATTTTCTGTTAAATTATTTTTTGAATTACAATCAAAATATAATTCAATTAACCCTTTATTCTTTATTTTGCCTATAATTTGCACGTTTTCTCACATTAATTCAGAGCTTATGTTATTTCTAATAATTATTGTTTCATTTAATGTTCATTAAATAAAATACTTACAAAACTATTGATCTCTTTATCTTTTTTGTATTTGCATTAAATTTAATTTAAATAATGTTTAGAATTTCCCGATAATCACAATAAAAATGCATTTCTCATTAAACAATAGTAATGTATATAAATATAAAATTTTTAACAAAATAATTGTTAAAATAATTTAAATAAATGTTAGCTTTGATTCCGTATCAAAAAATAGTTTAAAAAGGGCTTATTCTACACAATATTTGCCGCTAAAACATGTTTTTGAAGAACTTTATGAACTAAATTGTTTTGTTTCAATGATTGAAATTAAATTTAATTTTTTATTGCTTTTTTTGCTAAATTTGTTTATTATATTAGTTGGAAATGTTTACCTAAATTATTGTTCAAATATTAACAATAAATGCATTTATAATCGATTGTACAGTATTTTAATTAAAATAAATAGTATTTTATGTTATTATGAGATTTGTCTAAAAATCATTAAATCAATGAATTTTTATTTTAAGCACAAAAAAGCAATTTGAATCAAACATTGAGTGAAATTATTTTTTGTTATTAAAGTTGAATTTTTTTGGTTACAAAATGTTATTTCAATTAAATATTTTTAAAAAAGGAATAAAAGAAATTAAAAGATAAGTTATTATCGTTTTATTCATTGAAATGATTCAATACTTCGATTTTCTTTTTAAAAAGTCTATCATTTCATGCATTTTCACAATACTTAACGCCTAATGTCTTCACTCGTCCGCGTCGTCGATCTTTGGGGCCAAATAATAACGAATGAATCCAATAGTGGAAGGGTTTTCGTCGTCGTTATCGCTTATGTTGTATTCAACCACTGGTTTATTGATTTCAAATAGTTTTCAATTAGAATATAAAACAATGGATTCATAACTACTACTGACCTAATGGTACGTCCGGTGACATCGAGAGAGTCACTTGTGGTGAGAGTGGAGTGGCTTTTGCGAAGTGATTCAAGTATTTAAGAGCAAATGACTGGCACAGGGCCTCTTGCATAGAGATGGTGACCGACTCATCCGGTTTGTCCGCATTTGCCGTTTGCGACAGTCGTATAGTACCTGAGCCTAAATCGCCGTTAGCCGCGAAACGGACGCCATCTTTAGCACAGGATATGGTGACTGCGTCTCCGATTTGACTCAAATCACGACAAATGCGTTGGAACTTATTGGCCGGCATTTTGATCGTCACGTTATAAGTCGTGTCCTTTAGATCACAATTCAACGAATGCTATATTAATTCAATTTAAACCCAAACCAATAGCAATACTGACCGGTATTCCCAAGTATTCTGAGTCCAAATTCATTAATTTTATCTCATATTCAGACACTTCCGCCTCATCTGAACGTTAAGACAAATAATTAATCAAATGTTTGATAAAATCAATTAACAGTTCATTACTCTGTGCTTCAAACAAAAGAGTGATTTTATCGCTTTCATCGGCCGCTTTAATAGTAATGGTGTCGTCATTGGCCGCACATTTGATAATCTTTGATAAACTGTTTATTGTATTGAAAATTACATTAAAACCAATTGAATTACAAGTTTTGAAACACAGTTTCAAAGACTATACGTAAGAGAGAGTAACGCAAACATGAGTTCTCAAACCTAATTAAGTTCATTCCGAGAGTGAGGTTGCGATCGCACCGGTATTTGTCGAACCCATCGCTGTTGAGGGAAACGGAGACCAGACTCACGTGACTCGTGTCCATGGCCTGCAGTGCCATTCCGTTGGGAGAGCAGTCCCAACTGGCGTCGGTCACCAGGTCTTTGATGGCGTCCAATATCTTCTTGAGAATACTTCCCTGAATAAGACGCGCCTCAAACATGACTATAGCTATTGGATTCAAAGGACTCAACAATTTGTTAAACAATTGCTTCAACTCTTGTCGTCGATTAGACTCTCAGACAATTAGTTTTGTGTCAAACAAATAGAGCGGGAATTGTCTGCAGCACTGAATTGCGCCCAAACATCAAATACGTATTCAATTGATTGCAAGCAGTGATGAAATAACGCAAACATTTAATGCATTTTTATTTAAAACAATATTAAATTGAGTTTCAAATCATTATTTTTTTATTAAAATGATTTTATTGTGTAATTAAATAAATATAAAGTATTTAAAAGTTTCTGAACAAAAATAAACTTTGAGAAAACTTAACTCCCGGTCTGCCCTTCCCTTCCCTTCCCTCTCCACTGCTAACATGGATTGTAGAGGTAGTGCTATTGCTTTTATATTTGTATTTTTATATATGTTTTATATAATTCCCACTCCTATTGTGCGTAACGTTTCTCTTGTATTAAAATTTACATTTTGTACACATTATTAAAGCACTTTCTATTGATTTTAAGACATTTTATTCAAATATTACGTTACAATACGTTTGTAATCTGTGGGCAGAACTCAATTGCATTGAATTTATTGCACAATAATTGGATGAATTGATTAAAAGTCGATTAAAATAACATTGAATTGAGTGCTGAATAGGAATCCAATCATAAGTTATGTTTATTATTGTATTCAATAAACAAATCAATTGATTATTCATTCAATTAATTATCGCATTTTAATTATTTATATTTAAATAACATTTTTGTTAAACATTAATCGCAAAAAGGGTTCAACTCTTGAATTGCAAAAACCAAACATTTGTTTAACAATTTTGATGTAATAAACAGTTAAAGCAATTAAATCGACTCAAAACCACAATTTAAGGTATGGTTTGATAGAAATTATTATTTCGTAATTTATATCAATTTCTATTACAATAGCTTTGAAAATATCTAATGAATTGATTGTAAAATATAATGAGAATAGTATTGAAATAATTGAATGTTAGCCAATGTTTAGTTACACGTATTTATAGCTCTCAGAACAGGTATTCATGTGTTTTGACTTATGTTTTACATAATGTTTAAAACAATTATTTAATTGCATTCAATTAAATGTATTTTCATTTATTTTCACAGACTTTCGTTCAAACACTTCATCCAATCTATCATTTCATCAATTTTTTCAACTAATTCTTCAAAAATTCTTCAGACATTTGAATGTTTAATGAAATTCAAATTTAATTCAAATTTTTATTAGAATTAAATATATTTTTTAGCGCAATGTTAGTCAAAACAACCGTTCATTTTATGAATAAATCATTTTTCCAATTAATCAATAGTTTAATAGTTTTGGTAAGAATTTAATGGAAATTAAACATAAACTCTCGAGAATTGTTTAAAACGATTGTGTGCTTTCAGTGCCTTATATTATCTTTGATTCCGGAGTCGAGTGTTTGTAACGCAAGTGTTGTTCAATTGAATGCCAATAACTTTGATGAACACATCTGTGAGTTTAACACAACTATATTATAGTATTTATTATATAAACTTAAAATACAATTCCAGCCAAATATGAATTGGTTTTCCTTAACTTTTACGCCGATTGGTGTCGATTCAGTCAAATATTAGCCCCAGTTTTCGAAGAGTCATATAATAAAGTTAAAGAAGAGTTTCCGGTAATTGAATTGATTTTATATTATTTATAAAAATGATTGAAATAAATATGTTTGGATAATAAACATGTATTGAATGTTCAGGAAGAGGGAAGAGTACTGTTCGGTAAAATAGATTGTGAACACGAAAGTGAGTTATTTTCCAAAACTATTTCTCTATTCGTCTAAACGTCTAATGTTTTGATATAATGACAGCCACTTTGGGAACGCGTTTTCATATATCGAAATACCCGACTCTTAAGCTATTAATTAATGGAAAAGTAATGAAACGCGAATTCAGAGGACAAAGAAGTACCGAAGCGATTGTCCAACACGTGAGAGACCTTCTGAAAGACCCGATAAAACACATTCCGACTTACGATGAGTTCAACAAAATTGACGAAACGAAGGCCTCTTTAATCGCTTATTCGAATTCACCCCCGAATACAGTACAGGACTATAATATATACCGAAAGGTTGCCATCGATTTGCGCGACGACTGTTCCTTCTATTGGGTTACCGGAGATCTAGTGAACACACGTCTCACTGAAGACCAGACTCTGTCCGTTGTATTCAAACCCTCGCGAACTAAGCCTAATATAAAAGACTTGACATTTCCGGGAGTTATGCATAGCTATGACGAATTGAGTACTTGGGCTACGGATAAGTGCATTCCTTTAGTCCGAGAAATAACGTTCGAAAACGCAGAAGAATTAACAGAAGAGGGCTTACCGTTTGTGATCTTATTTCACGGGTCGGACGATAAGCACAGTATAGATCTCTACAATAAAGTGGTTCAAACGGAACTGCTTTCAGAGTCAGGAAATGTGAACTTTTTGATCGCAGACGGACTCAAATTCGCGCATCCGTTGCACCATTTGGGCAAATCTCAGAAAGACCTGCCGTTGATTGCAATCGACAGTTTCAGACACATGTATTTGTTCCCCAATTTCAAGGACTTATTGTAAGAGTTTCTCAATTCTATTGAAACAAATATTATTCTAAATATTCTTTTCATTCGATTATAGAATTCCTGGAAAATTAAAAGAATTCATTCAAGACTTATATTCAGGGAAACTGCACCGGGAGTTCCACTTCGGACCCGACCCGACAACTAATGAAATTCAAGCACAAAATGTAAGAAATAATTAAATTCAGACTTATTTTTTGTGATAAAATCAATTAAAATATACCAACAATTTATATAAGGGTCAGACGAGTCCTCCGGAGTCGACGTTCGCAAAGTTGGCGCCGTCGAGGAATAGGTACTCACTATTGAGTAGAGACGAGTTGTGATACGCAAAGACAATGCAATGAAATAAAAAAAGTTTATTTTGTATTTATATTTGTTTGACTTAAAGAAACGTTTATTTATTGCGTCATTCCTTCAAATAAATTGAGTGAAAAACGAATACGAGTTTTAAATTATTTGATTCAACAGTTTATTAATATTAATCTCAATATTATTCAAAACCAAAAGAAAAATTTATATTATTTACAGCTATTAATACAATAATGACTCACAATATTATAATCACATCGAATATTGAATGGATTATCGAATATGTTATTGTATTGTATATTATAGTCAATATTTCGATTCAAAGCACCTGTAGTTGTGGCACATTTAACTCATTCAAAATAATTCAATCGTTTCGAAAGAAAAACAATATTTTTTGGATTAACGGCAGAAATGAATCGCAAAATTGAGTAAAAAACTTGGATTCAGGAAAAAAAACTATAGGAATAGGAACTAAATGTTTAATAATTCAACAAAATATTGCTTTTTTCATGAAATACTGTATTATTTTTTTTGGTTAAAAGTATTATACGTTAACAGAAGTTTCGGTATTATTATGTTTGACTGTATTGGAGTCAGAGTTGACACAAATGAGAGGCACTTTCCCAGAGGTCTCACAACTGTTATGACTCGAATCGCTTACGTCTTCGTCGTTGCCATCGAAGTAAGTCTTATTCACATTCAAGACATTCAAAGGTATTGTCTCTTCAGAATACGACAGTTTGGTGTCAGATATGCCAGAAGTGTCTGAGCCGTAGTCATTACTACTGTCCTCATGTGCTAATAGTTTATTATTAACAATATCTCCGTTTTCTGTCTTATACTTTACAGCCTTTTGGCTGACATTCACTTCTTTTTTCTTGTCTTTGATTTCCTTCAACTTCTGAATGACACCCATTCCTCCCATTTTGCCGATTCCAGCGGTCACTCCCTTAATGGCACCAGTTTTGCCCGTCTTTTCACTCATGTCCTCCGTTTCCTCATTAATAGCCCCCAAATGATTGGACCCAATATTTGTTGAGCTATTGTTGTTCTGAGTGTTGGCCACAACTATTGGAATGTCATCGGGAAGTTTGCGTGTTTTGAATGAGGCGTTAGTTATGGCTATCTTTGCAATGCCTGTATTCGTCAATGAAGTACTAGAAGTGGGCGAAAGGGCAACGTTTATACCCATTGGTCCGTCTGAGGGCTGACACGAGTTTATTAACAGTGAATTTCGTATTGCATTTGTCATCTGTTTTGGGATTCAATTAAACATAAGATTAAAATTTAGTTTAAATTATCATTTATTTAATTAAATATTGAATACCAATAAGACGTCTGTATATAAATGATTGACAGCTCTGTTGTGTATCTCTTCCAGAGCTTCAAATCCGAGGTCAGTTACGTCATTAAATAAGCAAAAGTATATGGAATTTGTTATTTCGACCAAAAATTGTGAACTCAAAGCAAATTTTATAGAGTTTCTAGAAATCAATTGATTGCAGTCCAGTGCAGACAATGCGCTCAAATTGGCTGAATTCAACTTTTCTACTGATATATTGATAGTTCCCTGACGTAGAAGTCTATAAAAGCAATTAATTCAAAAATAATTTCAGACAAAATACACTATAATTAGAGACATTGAAAATAAAATGAGGAAAGAGTATAATTAAAGTCTATTTATAGAGTGGCACTGACTATAGAGATATTCATATAAAAAATATATAAATTGAAAA
Source organism: Liacarus xylariae (assembly GCA_034693365.1). Classification (NCBI taxonomy): domain Eukaryota; kingdom Metazoa; phylum Arthropoda; class Arachnida; order Sarcoptiformes; family Liacaridae; genus Liacarus; species Liacarus xylariae. The sequence continues at coordinate 11,947 of JAQFXN010001853.1, forward strand.
AAGTTTAGAAAATATATTGAAATCAAAGAAACTAAAAATTGATTGAATAAAAAACTAAACAAATATTAGAGCGAATAGTAATTACGGTTAATGAGAGAAAATGTATGAAAAAAATACACAAAAAACTATTCAAACCTCAAACACATTCGACACAAAGCAAACAGTGATTGTTTGGTTAGAGAACTAATATTCTGATTATAGACTTTCATTAATACAGTCATTACATCCATTCGATTGTTGGCCACTATTTGTTCGATCTCTAAATGTGGGCCAAACACAGGAATATTGATATCACCGGAAATGTTGTCCAGTTTTGAAATGTTGTGTTCAGTCAGTAGTGACGACTGGTTTTGAGCCGAAGAATGCGGTGACGGCTCGTGATATACAGAGGGCTTCGAGAGTGACATCAATCGGAATGTCCGCTCCACGAGTTGGCCCTCACTGTCCACTACTTCCAGATTATAAATACCTAATAATAAGACATCGATTGAACGGTAATTCTGTGATTCAGTCGACAGACAATTGTTTGCATTCATAATATGGACACCGATTAGGGTTGGAATGAATGAGAGACAGAAGCGAACCATTCGGTCCTCATTTGAACGATAATATGAATACAATTTATTACAAATCGGTTCCAAAAGCTATGGACAACAGAAAGAATACAATTAATGCTATAATCGGTGATGAAATGGGTGTAAAAGACATGGAATACCTGTTCATCACATTTAAAATGCTCTAAATATTTGAGAATTGCGTCAAATAAGGAGTGATTTTCTATAAAATCCCATTCTTTTGCCGAATATGTGTCACAATTGAGCCAATCGTTGATTATCTGTTGGTTAGCCATCGATTCAATTATTGCTCTTTTGGTCATTCAATCCATTAATTCATTCATTAATTCATTTCATTTCAATAATCCATTATTTAAACCCAAATAAACAGTGAATTAATTGTCATTACATTTGACAACAAATCCATTCAATTATCGCATCTGAAGTCAAAGTGACGTCAAATCAGGTTTTGAACGATTGGCACAAATGACGCAAAATATTATATATGTTGTGACCTTTGGTGGCACTTCTGTGGTCTTCCCATTTTCCATTCCTATAGAACTTCCCACAAGGAATGGATTTGTAGCACTAGTATTAACAAAGTATTGTCAGCTTATAGTCTACTGTATGTGCAATAGTCGTGTAAAACCACGACATTTCGCAAATTCACGCCACAAATGACGTGAAGCCACGGAAGCGACCAATAGTTGTGACGATTGGGTGAACTCTCTCGAAGACATTTATTGAAAGTTTCAATTGAAACTAACCTAATATGACCAATGCTAATGTGCTATTGTGTTCATCTATTCATCTATGATAGAGATTTGAGCTTTGCTCAGGTAAGCAGTACACAATACTCTGTAGAACTAATGGTATTCTATTCAATAACTTGTTTTTATTGCTGTGAATACAAGTTTAGATGATTTCTTAATATAATAATTTAATCGGAATGCACAGGACAGGACAGTTCAGTTGGCCTGTTCGGTGTGAACCTTGAGAAGGGTCCAGGGGATGGTATTGTTCATTCACACAAATTTCACAGATCTTGACCATTCCTAATAGAATTTCACCATTCTTAACAAGAATTCGCCAGAATCTATCCACATCATTAGAACAGAATTTTTAGAGAATATTCTAATTTCGGTGCTTTTTCTAAAACAAGCATTAATAAAAAAATATATCACATGTTAAACTTTATCCACAAAACTTATTATAGTTTCAATATTTTTATAAGAAATATGCTTTTATAGGAAAGTTGAACTCAAATAAAAAGACTATTAAACCCAAATTAAACTCTTAATAATATAATATACAGTATGTGTAAGTTTCAAAGTGAATCCTAGATTCACTAAAGTTAATGCTTGCTTTAAAATATCATAGGGATTAGTCCAAAACTCGGTTCTCATGCTAGTGAAGGATTAGCATTTCTCACAATATTGTCCATAAATGTAAGCTGATACAGTATTTTGCAGTATTTGTAATATACAGGGGTACCTAAATACCCCTTCTGATTATGAGATTTTGCAATATACCACCT
>JAQFXN010001854.1:0-14030 GCA_034693365.1 Liacarus xylariae
CATATATGTGTCTCATATTTTTGGACAAAATATCTAAAATTCATTAAATTATTTCAAAGGGTTTCAAAAATATATCATTTTGTCAAACCAATCATTTTGAAACTCACTGTATATTATATAAAAGACATTTTAGACAATATTTGCATAAATAGTTTTGCGATCGCATGAGTTTAATAGTGTTGTACTAACAATATGTTTGTCGTCTCAATTAGCTGTTGGATGTCGATCGAGGGTGGAATGCAGTACTCGTTCATAGTGCCTGTCTCAATACTTATTATGGTAAGTTTCTCACGTTCTCTGCACTTTCATTGTTCGGTTTCTGTACAGTTCTGTACAGTTGTGTGCAGTTGTCTTGTGTTGTATTTGTTGCTAACATTTACTGTTTGATGAGTTTGAGAACTGATTGTGTGTTTTGGTGCGATATAGACAAACACAGTCATAATGTTGTTGGTGTTGAAGCGATTCTTTGAGAACAAACCACTCACGCATAAAATCGAAATCGACAAAACTCAGCCCGCATTGAGAGCCGGCGTTACTTTATTGCCATTCTTTGCTGTTAATTGGTTTCTAAGTGTACTCGCACTCGAAGATACAGTGACGACAGCATTCCAGTGCATATTCTCCGCTTCCAATCTCGTTCTCTCTTATTTGGTATTTCTATTCCACTCTTACCAGAGATATGACGTAAGTCTTCCACTCTTTCCTATTATTTTCTAAACTTAGTTTCTCTTTAACAACAGAATCACAAATAAATAAATTGAGAATCGATTCAAAAGAAATTTACTTTTCATTTATTGCATTCAATAGAGAAATAAAATAGAAAAACAGAGAAAAAAGTCTAAAAATTTAGTTTTAAATTACATTTGATTTAAAGTAAAAAACTTATATTTCAGTTAAACGACTACTTAAAAGTGAGAATATTCGGTGCGAATAAAAAGCACCAAAAGACTAGTCTCAGACTCAAGAAGAACACTTATCCGGGACGCGGCCTAAGAGTAGACATACCCCGGCTCTGTATCGGTGACGACAGAGACTTAGTTGCCATTCCCATCGCTGCAAACAGTGGTTCTTCGATAGACTGTCAGCCATTGCTTATGCCTTATAGCGGGTCAACGCTCTCACCAAATACTAACAATTCTAAGCCAAAAGAGTTACGTTAATTAAATATATATATATATTAAATAAGTTATGTATATATCTATAAATTAATGTACAAACAATTCTATTATACATTCGGTTTATATTATTTTAAAATCAACCAAAAATATGTATTTTATGTTAGTTTTGGAAAAATGATTCAAAATTTAATTAATGCTATCCTTCTCTCTGACTCTCTCACTATCCCTCTCTCCCTCTCATCGGGTTATCAAAACATAAAACGAGGAACTATTTATTGATAAGTTTGCTGTGCATTATATGCATTAAATATTCACATCATTTCATAAAACACATGTATTTAATTAAAACTGATGTCTAACTAACAAACAAAACATAGGTTTTCACTATTTATTATATACAGATATAAAGGTATATAATATATAATTTTTTGCGTAATTAATCATTTAATTCTCAATTATATTATATTTTAAGCTAAACACTACTTAAATACTTGTTCTCTATCTCTGCTAATAATGCAAATTCAATTAAAAAGTGGTTTAAAATTCACTGTTTTTACAACATTAAGCAATTAGTGCGGGCATTGGGTTCGGCACAACATTACAGCTCAAAAGAAATTTTATATTTGAATATTATTATAGATGTTGTTTAATACCTTTGAAAAATTAATGCAAAAATTATATTATAAAACCTTTTGTTACAATATTTGAACTAATTTTTAAAAACAAGACAAAAAAATTTGAAAACTAAATTTGTTTATTTAAAGAGCAAATAAATTACAGAATAACAGAGAATACAGAATACCAGTCCATTATAGCAGTGCTTACATTCAACAAAACATATTGAATAATCATTTAATTTGCATATTTTCTCCAAAACAGTTTAATCCATTAATATTTTTACGCTTAGTATTAGTGTATTTCCTAGTCTTTTGTGTAGTTCTAACAAAAAAGTATTTATATTTCCTTTTATTTAATATTTTATAATATTATTTGATTCGGAATTAATGCATGGATTTAAAAGACTACTAAAAACAAGCGTAGACTTGAAGTTTGAGCTCTAACTGGAAGTAATTTTTTAAATTATTCATCAGTTTATTCAATATTGTAGTCAACATTCAGAAAGAATTGCTGTATTTTTGCTTTAAAAAGGAAAAAATAAAAAGAAAATAATATTTGAAATTGTCTTTAAATTTTGGATTTAATTATTCAAACAAAACCATCGAATACTTTCAAGAGTTTTACATTACTTTCAAAAAAATAGTAAGTCTTTTGTGAATTACTTTTAAAATATAAGTTTTTTTTTTGATGAATTCAAATGATTATTATTAATGTCATCCAAAGCCAACTCCAAAACAAAAACTTTCACTAACGACACGATTACACAATCAAAGAACGTTTCACAGAATAATTGTAGTAAAGAATTGAATTACTTTATGAATAGAAGTGCTTTTTATTCATAAAAAATATTCGCTAACATATGATAATTATTTTTGAATACATGACTTATTTTTTGAACATTTCATTTGTGAATTATTAGTTGGGGATAACCAAGTTGGTTAACCAAAATATAAGCTATTAAAAAATTTCGAGAAAATTAATATTGACGCTTATCTGAATTTGTTTGCCAGAAATCTATATTAAACTAAATATTTAGTGAAATTTGGAGCCATTTTCAGATAACATACATTAACAATAACAGGCATTTAAATTCTACTTTGTTATCCATCCCTTTCTCAATCCTATTATAATAATATAATAGTATATAAAACAAAAATTATACAAAATTTAATCATTAAATTATACTATTTTAACATTTTTAAACTAAAGTATTTTATTCACTATTTTAAGAATTCATTTAATAAGTTATTAAAATAAGTGAAACTCAATATTTAAAATAAAATTCTTTAAGAATCAATTAAATGAATAAAGAATTTCTTTCTTTTTGAGGAACTATAGAATTCTGTCTAAAGATATATATAATTCTGAAACAATAGAGAAAAGATGTTTAACTCTAAAATCGATTTTCAAAGGCAATTCATTTTTTTCATTTTTGATTAAAAAAATATGTTGTGTAAGGAAAGAGGATTTGATTTAACAATATTTACAAAAAGAAAGTCTACACAGAAATATATAATCATTGAGAATATAATTGATTTGGAGTTCAAACAAATGAGGAACACAATAGAGTAAAACTCAATGTAAACATTGCTGTAAAATAACAACTTTCTTATTTGAAAAGTAGGTTTCTTTTTAAATAAATTGTCAATTATATAATGCATGAGAGTCTTGATAAAATACAATAGAGATGTTTAACAATTTGAAATAAGAAATATATAAACCAAATGTTAGGTAAAATTTTTCATAGTATACCAGAATAAAAGAAAGGAGATTATTATGATTTAAAATGATAGATTCTTTGGTTATTAACTGGTTTTTGATAGAAATTTGTGTTATTTCTGCTAAAAAAATATCTTTTAACATGAGTGGATCTAAAATTATACAAGATTACTGGTTATTATAAGAAAGATACTTGAAAATTTAAAATATATTTTTAATATTTCTTGCAAGTACGCAGGTTCAAAGAGTGACGGGGAGGGGGAGGGGGGTTCAAATTAATAAAGTGAAGAACAAATGCTTAAAGTAGAGTTGATCTGATTGAGTTGAGCGAATCATTGTAAAGGTTATACAATACCGATTCTATTAATATCAAAAATACTCCATTACGATAAGTGACCCGACCTGATTTCATCCGATTGCAATGGTTAGGTCCGGGTTATATATCGTTTAACTCAAATTTATAAGCTTTTCAAAAATGTGTAAATTAGGGGTGCGCAAAGGTCGAAAAGTCAGGAGGGTTATAGGGTATTGATAAGAGTCTCATAATCACAGGGGGGATAGGGTGGGGTATTTTGCAATCTTCAAATTCTTGCAGAATTTAATTTAAAATGACGTAATTTTACAAAATTTTGACTAAATATGCAAGAATTTAACAGAATTTGACAAATTCTGTTATTTTTTTAAGAATTTATGTAGAATTTCACAGAATAATTTAAAAACGGCAACTTTGGCGCCGTTTTTTTAAAATTTTTAGGTGGTGTACCTCAAAAGTGCTAGTTTTTTCTTTACCACATGGGTTTTTTTTTGCTATACCCCATTGTCCATCCCTAGTGTAAATTATTCCAATCGTTCAATTGAATCAGCTGTAAAATAAACAATCTTCAATTTGTTCATTTTGAAAATCATCTCACATTTCTAAACTTAAATATTTGTAAAAATATTTTAATATATTTATGATTTCTTCAGGGTTGTGGAAAGTCAGAAAGGGAAAAGCACATTAAAGTTGAGATTCGCCGAAATAATCAATTCAGGGCATTTTCGGGGTCGATTAGGGAAGGCTAAAAAAATCAAAATTTTAGGGGAGGGTCGAAAACTGATCCCAAGATTAAAGCTTTTTCGAAAATTGGGTAAGAGATACCCGAAAACACACGCCTTATTCCACCTCCTAAAATGATGTAAAAATACACTGAATCAATTATTTCTGCTTATTTCAACTCTAAGGTGCTTTTAGCCTTGACTGATCTCCACATCTCTGGGTTTCTTTCTCTAATCAAACCAATTTTTGTAATTCCATAAACACTTGAGATCCACTCATAGTTAGATTAAAAGCATAGATGGCCACAGAATTTGAGACAATGTGGTAAATTTTCAAATAACAGGGGGGTCTAGTGGTCCAAAATAACGACCCAAAATGGCGACTGAAACATGTTTTTCAGCTTGTAGAAAGCTTAATATCATACATTTTGTTTTGATTTAGCAATTAACAATGATTTAAAGCATATTAGAATCGAAAATTCTAAGATTCCACCTGTATTAAAAACAAAATAGTCAGTGACGCCATTTTTCCTTTAAAAATGGCTCCCAAAACGCCATTTTTCCACAAAAATTTTTAAAGTTTACCAATATGAATTGCTAAAAATTTCCAACATGGGTGGTCCCATAAAAATTTTCCGATGAGGGGGTCCTCTTAAACAGGTCACTAAACCTCCCCTGGACCCCCTCTGGCCATCTCTAGATTAAAGGATCTTTCATTTTAATATTTAATTTTGCTGTTTTTTATTTTAGAAATAGCCATGGAAACCCCTGTAATTGAATTTATACAGAAAGCTATTATATTTTAATTAGTATTTAAGATCCGGAATCTAAATGAGATATAAATGTCTGATTCAGTCTCTAATCCTATTAGTATTGATCCCTAAATTATCCATTTTGTTAGTAGAATGTGAACCAAAATTATAAAATTTAAAAATACTCTCTTTTTTCATCTTCTCTTTGCTTTCGTCAGCCAAAACATTATTCAAACTTCTTTTGACTTTATTTATTATAATGTTTTTTATTTTATTATCTGATGTTTTGACATTCACTTCAATATAAAATTCAATACATTATTCTCTTAAAACAAAATCATAAAACGAAAGAAAAAACTTTAGCGAATATGTCGTTTCGTTGTATTTTTTTATGATTGATTGCAAATGGAAATGAATTTTGATGCTTAGAAATAAAAACAATTGTGTTTTTTATTTTTTGAAAAATTATTCCTTTACTCGGAGTCTAAATTGGAGAAAAACTAATTTTAATAAGAAAAGAGGTCAGAAACCAATTTCAATTTGATTGTTTATCTTCTCTACTCTTTTTCTTACAGTTTATTCAACTTTTCATTTAAATAGTTGAGTGAAAAGACAATATTTTTTTTGATTGTAAAATCTGATTGAGTTTCAGAAAGTTATAAAAAAGAGTAAGCGATGAAAGCAAATAAAGGCACAAATGAAGTGAAGGGTATATTGAATGAGTAGTGAACAGTCAATTTCCATCACCTGCACAGAGAGAAGGCACAGATCACTTGCCGGCGATAAATGACATATTATCTGATGCTTTAGAAAAAAAAGTCGAAATGAAATTACAGAAACGCTTCTGAATTGGAAGTGAAGTCGCAATTCTTTACTCAAATGTTCTCTATATTATTGTATGCTTTACTTTACTTTACGTTTTTATACCGAAAAAAGACTTCATTTTCTTTTCATAGCCATTGATTACACATCACTATTGTATTCTATAATTTTCTTATTTCTCGCTCCACAAAAAACCATTGCCTGACAAAGAAGTGATACTTTCATTCTATTTGACTATTGATTAATCGATCTTTGATGCAAAAAAATCGGGCAAAAGAGTGAGACAACCAGAAAGAGAAGACAATTTACTTTTCTTTTCTCTCTTCCTCTTTCTCTCATCTTTGCAGAAGACATGTAACGAATACAGAGTTAATATAATTAAGTATTTTTTCAATTAAAAATAATTTTCTTTCGCAAAGGAGGAGAAGGAATAACTGGAAAAAAATAGTAAAACAGAAATTATTATTATATTATATTATATTATTATATAATTTATATTCAAACTCAACGAAAAATATAATAATAAAGAATATATGAAAATAAATGTACGGAAAAAGAATTCAATTTGTTATCAAAATAAAAATATATATATATATACATAAAATCTCATTATTTTGAAATAAAGTGACAAAAAAGGAAACTTTAAAACAAAACAAAAAAAAGGAGAGAAAATAAAATCTGTAAAAATTGAAACTTTTTAGTGATTCTAATAGAAGTGTGTTTTAAAATTTGAATTACAAAGAGATATATTTTGCGCTTAAATAACAAAAGCATTTCCAGAATAATGAGAGAAAAGCAAAGAGTCATTTGTGAGAATTAAATTTTAATTTGAATTAAAGAAAAATTCCTGTTTTTGTAAAGAATAACGAATTGAGAGTTAGTTTGTTGTATGAGATGTGGAGTAAAGGTTGAATAAATGGGTTGAATGAAGGGATGGCATGGAATGGCATAGAATGACCTCAAACTTAAACTCATTAAATTAAGTGTCTAAAGAAGATATTGGCTCTAAAACCAGAATTTTTGAATTACACTCCGATTCATTGAATGTGCGCTACAAAAGCCATTGAAGAATATACAGAATCTAATTATTTATTCAGTAATGGGTTTGAAAAAACGATTCTCTAAAACACAATATTTTTTATTTTTCTTTGAAAATCATTTCTTCAAAATAGAAACGATTATTTTGTTGAAAGAATAGAGGGATTGTGGCAATGGCTGGCAATGGCTGGCAATGTATGGCAAATGTTTGGGCAACTGGTAGGCACTGTTAGGCAGTGGTAAGCAAAAGCAAATATCAATTTGAATAATGTGCTCCTGTTTTGTGTTATATGCGGTCATTTGCACTATTTATTATAGCAAATAGTGTTAGTTCTCTGTTTCAACAACTGAACAGAATGTGAAGTGAGTCCAGAATGAGCTCATATAAGAGTTATTATGTTAGGCCAAACGTGATCTAATGAATAATTTGATGGGACGAGTGCTTTCTTATACTCATATGGCTCTTCTATCACTGTGTAGAGGCTATAAGGCTAATGTCATAAAGCATGCATTCAATGCACACAAGTATAGAGTGCTATAGTGTGTCTCATGTAATATGTCATAAGTGTGTTCATGTCTTTGCAGCACTGATGCCATTGTATCAATTGCAGGCACTGCAGACATTGCACAAGAACTGCTATCGTTAGTAGAGCTGTGCCTCAATTTGATTGATGATAATTCAGTTTCGCTTTTATACATAACATAACATAATATGATATACAATATAAATATGAAACGAAAATACATTTTCATTCACTAAATAATTCTATTATTCTTTTGTCTGCATTTTATCATTCATTCATTAGAATAACATTTAATAAAATCTAAGAATTGCTTATCGTTTCTATATTTGAGTTGATTTCGAATTTTTTTTTTGGCCAAACAAATAGCAAATTCAGTTAATTGTCTAATAAATGTTTATATCATAGCCTAAAGATATTTGTATACGAAAATGAAATTCTAGTTCTCACAAACTTTATTATTATTTCTTATCCCAACTTAAGAGTGAAAGAAAACGATTGAATCGATGTTATATTGTATACGAGACTTGATTACCAAATTTCTATAATTTTCAGAATAAATTTTAACCCGGAGTCAAATGGAATCTTATATTCCTATAATTCGTTATGAGATTATCAAAAAATGTTTTACCGCTTATTCGCCAAATTTCTTATTGAATGACAACAAGAAAAGCAAAGAAAAACTGTTTGAGAACTGTTGTGTTCACTGCACTGGAAAATTAAAATGACACGAAAGGAGCGGTATATTGAGTAAACATTGCTTCGGGAAGATTATAGCAAACGAATAAATTAATCTTTTCTGCTATTCAAGTGATATTTGCAGAAATACTGTCATAGATATAGCTTTAGTGTATTTTCTCATCTCTTTTGCTCTCTCGCCCTCCCTCTCCATCTTTCATACTCTACTTTACTTCTGTGAATCTTATGTGAAATTCTACCAATATTTTAATGCCATGATAATGTGTGTATCATATATTAGATAATTCCTATGAACTTTGATCTAATAATAAAACATTCTGTTTTATAACAGAAATAATTCATTATTGATCTTAGGTTTATATTGTATATGTATTACAGGATTCAAAAACAGGTGCTATCCTTCCTTTAAAGTTCTCATCTCTAAAAGAGACAAAAGTGGAACTGTTTTATAAAATTAAAGTCTTGTTTCTAATCCAATCAGTTGTGTAAATCTTATTTATAATTTGTTTATTTTAATTGAGTTTTTATCATTTATTTAATAAAATCTTTAATTTTGTTATAGACAATTCTTTTAATTAATAAAAATAAATATTGTCAAGGAATAATCTGATTAGAATATTTAGTTTTATTATTCATTTTTTTATTTTTCAGTCTTATATTTAAAACTTTTAGTAATGTTTGGAAAGTTTGGATAAATATTGATATTCGTGTTTATTCGATGAGTGTGTCATTCAATAAGTACTTCGAAAGCAATAACTATTGTTATATAAATATTCTCAGTTTATACCCAATAGTGTTGTTTAGATATTATTTATATTTTTGTGCCAAAACTACATTCATATTTTGACGATAATATTCTGAGAGCACTAACAAATTGAAATTCCTATATATCCGTAGTTTCCTTCGAGCAGTTTCTGGTTGTTAGACGTCTAATGATTGTATAAAAATTGAATCTATTTCTCTGATGGAACACATCTCAAAGGGAATCACTTAAGATGTAAAATAGTTTCACAAGTTTTTGCATATATTATTGTTCTCCTCTTCCTCTCTCTCCTATCATCTCTTCTCTCAAACTTAGATAGAGTTATTGTATTGTATAGTAAACAAGAATGACCATTAATATACATAACTCCGCTTTCCCAGTAAAATATTTAGTGGTTCTTAGGCTTTGGTTCTAATATAATAGACTTATAATCAGATTCATTGTATTGGGGGCTCAAATCTTGAAGATTTCTTATAGATACCCATACATTGGAGACTTTCATCCCATAGATTTGTAAAAGTTTCTCACTTAATAGAGGCTCCAATCCCATATATTTTCACTTATCTTTAATAACAGAGAAAATTTTGCAGTTTCTTTACTATTAACGAGCAGATGCAAGTGTAAGCACTTCTTTGCTAATATCTCCCGGATCTCTCATGCGATTTGAAATCTATTAGCACCATTCGATTTAGGAGCCCAAAATACACAAGAATCAACTGACTTCGGCATCCGCCATCATCTGACAAAGAAATCCTCTCGCCATTTGTAAACAATGAAATTTTAAAATCTATTTGAATCTAAAAAACTTCTTTTAAACCAATCTGTAGAGAATAAATATATGCGACTATCTTTGTTGAAGGCTAAATACAGAATAACTAAAAAATTGGCGGTGGATGGTGGTGGCGGTGGGAGTGGTGCAAACGAATCTATATACTCCTTTTTCTTCGAAAGCGGAGTTAAAAAGTACTTATTTTGTGCGTTAATTTTGAGGCACCGAACAGGCAATCTGGGTATGTCATTATGTCCCCTGGCATGGATTATGTTAACTTGACAGTCCCGTTGTCAATAATGAATACCATATTAGACACAGGGATACTCATAAATATACGCGATTCAGATGCCTATTATAGATTGTTTTATTGCCCCGTCTGGGCTCAGAAGGGTAGTGACAGATATCCGGATGAAAGAGGAGCCGAGCTATCGACTGATGACAACCGGGTCGTCGGGTCACTGATTGTCTGAACGTTTTCCCGTGAAATCAAAAGTGATTAGATATAGAAGAATCAAATCTTAAGAACTCGCTTCAGAATCAGGAAGAGTGAAGTTCAACAAAGATATTCAGGGATTCTTCTGGATCTCCTTCCTCTTGACAACTGTGACAAAGATTAGTTGAGTGACACGAAGATCGCAGCAGAAGCCCGAAAGCAAAGGATGCCCCTGAAGGTTTTAGAGAGGAGATGAAGTCTGGCTATTAGAATGCAAATGAGATATTTTTGAAAACTATAAGGAGGCTCTGCAACACGAAGACATATAAATGATCAAGGTCTACTTTTTATTAAAGAACAAAATACTTGATTTGGGCGGAGAAATGATTTGGAAGTCAGACCCAATTGTAAGACCTGATAAGACACGAAATTTTGATATGAATTTCAGGTCTGATCGAGAGAACACTGGGGGTGAATGCAAGGCTGCAGGCATTGACGAGATTAGACTTGAAATGCTGTGGCCAAGCAATGGTGTTATCTCGAACATTTTCTTAATGCACTCTACTATTTAATGGAATTCCTTTAATGCATCTGAACAAGTTCAAGTATCCCCGGTTTCCATTCACGAGTGATGGACAGAACAGATAGTGATATCGCTTATCGCAAGAAAATCATTTCACTTAACATTCAAAAATAGAGTAATAATCCATAAATACTCCTCATTTATAATTCGGTACAGAATATTATATTCTTAAAATTCATCACGATGCTCTTCAGCTATAGGTTGTTAAGTTTTATCGCAACAATTTTATTTACCTGAATATGGAATTCATTTGCAAAATATTTGCAAAACAACATTGGAACAATGCCACTTTTTGAATAGAAATTAAATATCAATTTTTGTTTCATCGGGCCAAATTGGCTGAAACCCCACACTAAATGAACAAGCTCTTGACCATGCACGGCAAATTTAACTACTGAATTAAGTATTCCAGGTCCTTCCAATACTTGACTCATGTGTATTTTGAATAATGATATATCTAATAGTTTGAATGTTAAATAAATTTCTTGATTGGCAATGTGTCTATATTTCAGTGAAGGATTCGATTTCCACTTGAATAAATATTCCTGCTTAATTAAATTAACAGCTGATTCTAAATATTTTGGCATTAGTAAATTATCACCAAATACTGATGGTAGTTTGTGAACTATTGGTGCATGCATATGATCGCCTCCATTTTCATTGAGATCCTAAATAATATGATTATTTAAAATATTTTATTAACTGTGATTACCATTACTTACTGTAGTTTTTATAAATTATACAGTATCATTTCCAATTTATTGCTTTTTGGGGTAAAGAGGAATCTCTGTTTGAAATTTCACTGAACTCTTAACTGTTAATCGTTTAAGACTTTATAGAGAAAACTCCTGACTTTAATGATTTGAAAAAATTACTCATAAATACAATTATTAAAGTTAGAGAAAAAGGTAAAGTAATCAGTTTAATTTCCTAATGTATTGATATGAATACGTATTAATGGATGAAATTGATAGCATATTAGTAACAATATATATAATTGATAGCTATATAACTGATATCAGAGGTATATCTGACTGAAGCGCGGGCAGTTCAACAAGGGCAGTTTTTTGGAAATCTTTATTATACTATTGTTGATGTGCAATGAAATTTTCAAAATGTATAATACCAATGAACAGGTAATTTATTATACTGTATAAATATTGAACATATTGTAATGTACAGTGGAGAATCATTTTGAAATGGACACTGTATCCATCCTGTTTTCATTTGTCATATATTATTAATCTATAATATTTTAATTTTAAATAATTTTCAATACAGTATTTAAGGATTAGTCACTTTTTGGATTAATTGAATTCAAACTTTTTAAGCTAATGATTCATTAATACTGATGAATATATTTCATACTTGTTTTATATAAATATTTTATAGTCAATAATAATTGCTTTTATAAGTTTTATCTATGAATATGAAATATATTCATCAGTATTGATGAATCATTAATTTAAAAAGTTTGAATTTAATTAGTCCAAAAAGTGACTAATCCTTAATACTCTATTGAAAATTATTGAATTATAAAACATTATTGATAAACAATATATGGACAAATAAAAACAGGAAGGATATCGTGTCCATTTTAAAATGATCCTGCTCTGTAAGATCTGTTTCTGAATTAAAATATAAAGTTTGATTTCATTATTATTGAATTACTTGAATAAAACAATTCACAATCTGAATACTTTTCGCTCGATAAATAAATTTTGCATTATTAATTTCATGATTTTGTCTTGGGTACCAAGTAGGTTTCATACCATCTGAGGGATGCCACACATAAATGATGCCATTAGTTTCAAAGCTATCCCACTTATGAATTCTATCGCCTAAGAAATTATATATTTTACAAATTTAATAGTTAATCAAGATTAAATAATTTACATTCACAGTCAATTCCCGGAACGGATGTGTAATTGCCAGAACAATTAAATTGCCATCCATGAAATGAGCATCTTATTGAGTCACCTATAATTGATCCTGCCACTCCAAGATTTGCACCCAGATGTGGACAATAAGCATCTAAGACATAGCTCTGACCAGACATACCTCTATAAACAATTACATCTTTTCCAAAAGCAAACGATAACTTTATTTGATTGCACTTCAATTCACTTGTTTCATAAACAGGTAACCAAGTGTTTGGATACAATCCTACTGAATCTGTAGACTTGTATAACTTTTTATAATTATTTGTCCTCCATTGGTGTTTTCTTCCATCCTTAAATAAGATCTTTTTATTTAGAATTCATAAATACATTTTTAATTATTGTTTACCGAATAGTATAGAGTAAATGTGAAAAGTCTATAAATTTTAAATATTACATAACAGATAAATAATGAACATATAAAATATAATGATGTTGATAGTTTGTAAATTTTTATAGTATCAATCAGAATTGGAACTTTATAACTAAATAACTTAAAATTTGAAAATACTTTTTTAATCATTTTTTAAAATTAAATAGTTTAAGAGATATAATTAAAAGTAACCAAATATGACTAAATGAATGAAGAATGTGAATATCACCATAATAAATACTCTTACATTTTAATTATTATTTAAGGAAAATTACTTGTTTAAATACTGTATAATTTCAAATTAATTTCGAGCATTAAGTAATGCAGATGTAGTCACATGTTATCACATTATGATGAAATATGACCACAAATTGAGTCTTAATAAAAAAAGCACTTCTTACCCGCGGTAAGTTTTTTTTTGATTCGCCGATAATGAGTATAACTTCTATTATTTAGGACGATCTCATTACATCTACAGTGCTGAACAAAAGTTATACTCTATAGGCAATGTGTAGATAACATGTCATTCTAGACCCAATGTTTCTTCCGTAAAAAAATAATGTCTCTAATCATATTCTGTGGGAAACTTAATTCTATTGATAAAATAGTCTACTGATCAAGGTGGAAAATTTAAATTTTTTCCCTAGAACCTGCAATTTAGTTATTAATGACGTTAAAATCAAGAATCTTAACTATTAAAATTTAATAACTGAAACTTCCATTCTGACTAAATATAACATGCTGAACTCATTAGTGATAGTTATAAGCAACAGCTTTGAATTTCGCTGTTATCCTCAACAATGCATTTAAAATAGGATTTTTGAATCTCAAATATTCGATTTTG
>JAQFXN010001855.1:0-14030 GCA_034693365.1 Liacarus xylariae
TTTTTGGTAGGATACAAAAATGCCCCTAATATTATGCAATAGACAGATTAGCGCTAGCGAGTTGCAACTTTCATGATAGACTAATAGAAAAACTTTAAAAAATTATAACTTGGGCCATTTCTGCGTATGGGCCCGGGAGACATACATGGAATTTTTATTAAGTAGATTCATCAGATTAAGTAGGTCCGGATTAAGTCCAATAGGTTAATTACAACATTTACTATTAAATTAATTTTATAAATTGATTATTATTACAGTTTGCAAACATAAAAATGTGTTAGAGAGAAACCTAAAGAGTCTTCCACTAAAATAAACAATTGACTACTCGTGGACTCATGAGATAAAACTTATCAATTGGTTAGCAATTGAATCCAAGATTAATTTTCATTGTCATTTATATATGTAAATATGTAAATCATATAGTCTAAACTTTATCAAATTTAGTTCACATACTCAACTTCATACTATCATGCGCTACAAAAAGTGATGACAAAAAAATACAATTAATTAATTATAAGAAAGAATTTTATAAAAACTTTCAAAATACTCATTACACCCTCTTTACATTAACTACGTATTAGATCAAAGTGTTTAATCGCTTTTTAAAATAAACAATTTTTAAAATAAAGACAGTAAAATAAAAAGATATCGTACAAATCCCTCGGGCACATACGCACTGATAATCAAATTATAATATTTTAAAGATTTTCTAATATAGGTTCTTTACTGTAAGTTACAAATGATAATATACATTTAATTGTCTATTTATAATTTACAGTTTTGTATTGTATTAAAAATTCGTTGGAAAATATGTAAAATTTTAATATTTACTTCAAATAACTGTGTACAGTTTGTTAAAATTTAATGAAAAATTAGTTGAAATATATAAAACTGTATATTATATATCGATAAAAATTATATTCATTTAAATATTTTATAGGAATTTTCTAATAGATTAGCAAACTGTCAATTACAAATAGTATATAAATTGAATATTATCATATACTTTAATCAGTATTGAACCCTTAGTAAAAAATCTTTAAAAAATTATAACTTTCTTATCAGTGCGTATAGGCCCGGGACATTTCCATGATAATTTTTTATTTTAATATGTCTTTATTTTAAAAATAGTGTGGTTTGAAAAGCGATTAAACACTTTAATCCAATACCTAGTAATATGAATTTAAAACATAGGTAAGCTATTTATTGGAACTAACTCTTATTAGAGTGTCTCGTAAAGTCTATTTGTTTCAGCAAAGATATTTTTGATTTTAACTTGGTGAAAATAATCGTTATCAGAAATAAGTGGTTGATCTGTGACCAATTACTACTGTTGTAAACAGCTAGATCTACGATAGCCAATGAGAAGGCAGCAGTTAATGACGTCAAACAAACATAGTGAGGACTACTCTGTGCTATCAATATATTACGCTAGTATATCTAAGGGGCTGCTTGGGGTCAAAGATAATAAAGTATGTCAGGAAAACATCATTTAATGTTTTAAAGTAATTTCGCAACATATATTTTTAAAATAATTTTAAAAACCAATAAGATATTTTAATTAAACTTCACGACTTAAAATTAGATTATAAAATTCAAGTTTATCATTATTTAAATAATCTATTGTATCTTCGTTATTAGATCTGTTTATGTCTTTTACAACCAGTCCTCATGAGTGCTTTTGCAGGAGTTTATATGTAATGACAAAATAGATACCTTAGCAACGAAGTGACGATTATCTATGATTTCTGGAAGTAATATCTTGAGATAATAAATAATGACTTCTTCCACGGTCAAATTAAATTAGTATACTTAACATTGAAATGTACTAAAATTTTTCCCTGTTCATTTTTAAATAAAGAGTTTTGAAACAATCTGATTTTCCTTAATTTAAACCCAATATGTGAATCTATTAATTAAGACATTAACATCAGGTTTCATTCCTATAAGAGCAATCAAAACCCATTTTATTTCAAATTGTTTTATTTAAAAATGCAAAACTTATTTTATGGTCAGTTGTCTATTGAAGAAGATTATACTTAATGGCATGATGATTTGTTAAATTAGTAAATGATTTATGATCAAGTATTGATTTCTCTTCAAATTTACTCCATGGTTCATTACAACAATTATAGCATATGCGCACTCTGGTCCCGTGAAGTTTGTGAAATTAGTTTAACCCCAACCTTTATTCTGTATTTTAATAAATGCTTATCTAATATAATACTATTTTATTGAAATAAATTTTTAGTTTTTACACAATCATTAACTTTATTTCGTTAATAGTTTATTCAATAGGGGTTCCATAAGGTCGTGCCAAACCTGATAACCCTTTTCAGTCAAATGAACCGAATGTTCCTGAAAAAGATCCAGAATTTGTTTTCCCGGAGACGTTTGGAAGTGATCAGACATATCCAAATAGAATACTTTATTATTGTCCCCATATTTTGAGATCAATTCATTCACTTCTTGTACTTCGATCTCACCTTTGCCCCCACGAGGAAGTATACCCATTAAGATTATGGGAGTGGAAGGCATTTTAGACTCCAACAGAAGAACTATCTGTTCAATACCTTTGGCCACATCTTCTGCTGAGTTTGTAGTGTTTGAGCCGAGATTATTGGTTCCTTTGGTTTTGAAGATTTGAAATTAAGTATTGTATCAAAACTAAACTCAGAAAAAGTACTCATTATTAGGTGTTTGGAGTTCTTGAATGGGGTTGGGATCAGAATTCTTAGAGCGAATGTTACACAAAGAATTAGAATTTGATGTTCAGTTGATTAACACATTTAGGTATTTTCATTAATTGAAAGAAATGAGTTTTACTTTAATAGAAAGAAATTTTAACTTTTATGTTAAATTCAAATCAAATTCTAGTTCTTTTGGTCTCATTTGAGGACAAAAATGAGTACTTTTTTGCAGTTTATTCATAATTTAATTCATATTTTTGTTTGTTTATTGAATACCAATTTTGAGAACAATCACTTTGGGCTTAAGTCCCTCGAATTCCTTGTGCTCTATTCTGAATATAACATTCTCTGTGCGATCGCCGCCAATGCCATAATTGAACGCATGTCTGGGGACGTAATACTTATCCCATAGTGTTTTGCCGACTGTAGTCCATCGCTCTGTAATTGAGTCACCGATAAATACGATTTCCACTTCTGACATGTGCTCTAGTGTTTGGTTGACTAGTCTTTCGTGTCTTTTAAGCCATGAGCCATCTCTCTCCTCTCCAACCCATGGAGTGGCCGATTGACATAAATAGTGCGAAAATAACGATAACGATATCAATATTGAGACCTGCATTGCAACACTTTAATCGATATCTTTTATGTGACCTTAAATTAAAATGGTGAAATTGATTGAAATCGTTAATTTTAATTAATCTTAATATGCGACTTTTTGTTAGACTTGTTAGTAATCTTTTTTAATTAATTACATATCTTAAATTAAGATATAAGAAATTAAGATTAAAGTGGTATTAAGATTCTTAATATTCCATTTTACAAATGTAGGATCGTTGTTTCTATAACTCATCTCTTTAATTAATTCAATAATAACTTAATTGATTAAAAAAACAAATCTACTAAAAAAATTGACTAAATGTTCTACAGTACATACCTTTATAGCAACATGACAAATGCTATAAATTGTCCATATAAATTGAAAATGCTATAAAGCATTATTTAATTATTCCTATCGCATTTTGTTCAATTCACAGTTTTGTTTGTTACCCCTATTGAATGAACTGATAATAATTTCATTATCATTAGAAAAATACGAAAACAATCTTTTAAATAAAAAATATGTTCGCTTTTCAGCATTTATTATTTTAAGATAATTATTACTAATCAAAATAAAAAGTCAGAACTGAAATCCTGTTTAAAATTTTTGTATAAATGGATAGAAATAATTTAAGAATTAACTAAAAGTTGATTTTTTCAAAATGTTAATTAGAATTTATTTCTTTTTATTATTGATAAGCATTTGCTTATCACAGGAATTACCGACACTTTATGAATACTATACTAATGGGGGCATCAAATCAGGTCTTGTAGCCGATGGCGATAAGTTTCATTTGAATGGCAAAGAGATATCAATATTTAGTGGATCTCTGCATCCGTTTAGAGTCCATCAAAACAGATGGAAAGAGACTCTATTAAAATTCAAAGCCGCGGGACTTAACGCTGTAATTATAGAGCAATTAATAAATTGCTTTTCAATATTTAACTTAATTTTGATAATTAAATTTCTGATATATATTTTTAGGTCCAATTGTATACGCCATGGAATTTACACGAAGAAACTCCGGGACATTTTGACTTTGAGACAGGAATGTTGAATTTGACACAATTTCTGACACTTATCAAAGAGACGGATATGTTTGCAATGTTCAGACCCGGACCTTACATTTGTGCCGAATACGAGTTCGGAGGGTTTCCCGCTTGGCTTCTAAGGGACCCGAATATGAAATTAAGATCTAATTATAAGCCATATTTAGAAGCGGTGGACAAATATTGGAGTAAACTATTGGCGATCGCAAAGAATTTCCAATTCTCGACAAACGGCGGACCAATAATTGCAATGCAAATCGAGAATGAATTCAGTTCTTATGGAAATACAGTGAATAATGCAAATGACGCGGATTATCTCAAACAGTTAGAAACCATCGCTCGAAAGTATGGTATGAAAGAATTGATCTTTACATCAGACCCTTCGCCAACAAAATCGGGAACACTTCCAGGTGTGAAACCAATATTTAAGTTTGTTTTTAACTTAATCTCAAAAACTATTTTTAAGAACTCTTACAAACTGTTAATTTTGGTGGGAATGCACTCCAGAATCTGAAAGCAGTGAAGGCTATGCAACAAAACAAACCCCTATAT
The DNA here is from genome assembly GCA_034693365.1 of Liacarus xylariae. NCBI lineage: Eukaryota > Metazoa > Arthropoda > Arachnida > Sarcoptiformes > Liacaridae > Liacarus > Liacarus xylariae. Next base: position 4,890 of record JAQFXN010001855.1, read on the forward strand.
GTGGCCGAGTTTTGGTCAGGGTGGTTTGATGACTGGAAAGGCAAACACAACAAGAGAAGTGCTGACGACTATGCAAAACAATACTCGGATATCATAATCCAAATGAACTCTTCAGTCAATATCTATATGTTTATCGGCGGCACTAACTTCGGGTGGGAATCCAGTTATAATCAGGTGACCAGTTATGACTACGACGCGCCCCTCTCCGAGTCAGGTCTGCCCACACATCCAAACAATTTATTTCATTTTTTTGATTAAATATATAAATAACTATTGAATAAAATCAGGCAATTATACGGAAAAGTATTACAAAACAAAAGAAATTATCGAAAAGTTCACGAATGACCGCAAAGTACAGAAATTCCGAAAACTAGATCCACCCAAAGTGGAAGTGGCGGCACATTATGGAGTGGTCAAAGTTACCGAGCAGTTGCCATTAAATGAATTGGTTAAACATCTCAAGGCATACACTGTGGAGACGCCCATACATTCAGAACTGTTGAATATCGGAGACAATTATGGGCAGAACTTTGGGTTTACTCTCTATCGAACAACTATTCCAAAGAGTAAAACATTTGCAATAAAGAAAGGTAAGGATAAAGGAGTGGAAGGAGAGGGACACTAATGATAAGGTAATTAATAAATATTTGGCACAATCACAGGCGAAGAAGTGCGCGACAGAGGTTTTGTGGTTATCGACGACAACCAGATTAGAGACATATACCCCGGGCCTAATGTCATTAATATCGATCTAAACAGTAATGTCTTTACTAAGAGTGGTGATGACCACACATTGGATTTATTGGTGGAGAACTTGGGTCGAGAGAAAATCGGCGGAGTATTGAATAATCAGCGCAAATGGCTATCCGTTGACGTCTATATCGACGATAAGGTGCATAAGAATTGGCAAATGTTTGCTCTGGACTTCAACAAGGATTTGATTAAAGGCGTCAAAACAGATAAGTGGACTCCTATTCAACAATATAAGAGTCCGACGCTATACAGGGCTAAACTTGAAATTAAAGACGAGCCCAAAGATACTTACCTTCGATTGGATGGTTGGCACACGACTAATGTCTTCATCAATGACTTCAATATCGGTCGCTATTGGAATAACGGACCCCCAAAGACCCTCTACGTTCCGGCGCCACTCCTTAAGAAAGGAGTGAATGAGATCATGCTTTTCGAGACCTATGGTTCGGGAACTCAAATAGAGTTCGTCGACAAACCTATCCTCGAATGAATCGATTGGACATTTGATTTAATGAGCTTTAAAACGAGTGAAAGTGAATAACACTTTGATGTATGCAGTGATACATTAAAAATTATTATTCATTACTAATAACTTTTTACATATTATGCTAATATTCAAATAAAGCAGCTTTATGGGGTTTTTTGATTGAATACAAATAGCCTGTCTGAAACTTCTCTCAAAATAATTGTAATATTTTCTATTACTGCCAACAATAACATGAATTTATTTTTATTAATGAATAGAGAAAACTTCGATTAAATTAAGTAAAATATTGGTCAAATCAAAACGTAAGTAGTAATAGTACCCTAGTAAACGAACATTCTAAAAATAGTTTCAAGGTCAAAAAATAAATTAAGTCTAAAATTAATTCATTATTAATCAAAGATGGGGGTTACCGGCGCGCCCCTCTGGCGAAATTGTAAGAGCTGTTAACTGATACACACTTTGTTTTTAGTTTAATCTTTATTAAAAATATTTGACACAAACATAAATTTATTCCGATTAATACATAATTCAATTTAATTAATTGGGGTTAGAAGTAATGAGAGAGAAATGTAATTAAACTCAAAGCAATTGTTAGTATAACTTATTTTGTATAATAGATTAGATATTACACTGAAAAAACATTATTCATTTTATATTTTTGAGGTCACATTAACAAAAACCTAAAGAGAAGATATACAAATATGTACAAAATTCATGTGCAAAGTGGTATATTTGTTATAATATTCAAAAAGAAAATGTATCATTAGTAGCATAACACTTTGCACACACGGTTTAATGGCTGGATTTAAATGAGAAATTGAATTATTTTTAAATTAATATATAAAGGAAACTAATAAAAATACATAGAACAACAGGTACATACATAAGTTTATTATGAGAACTTGCAAAAATATATAAAAAATACATTAAACACTATATCTAAAAACGTGATTATAAATAATAAATATATTTTCTCATGTACTACGACCTTACTTATAATGTCCCATTTCTCTCTGGAAAGAAACTTCATTACAATATTTTATTCATCAAAAAATTTTCAATTTATTAGAATTAACTGCTACCAGTAAAGAAAGCTTAAAGTACTAAAGATGAATAAGGAGTTAAAGAGTTTAATATGTTTAAAAATGACTATTTCACTATTTATATACATCATTGATAAATATCACTATTTTCTATATTTATTGAAAGTTGAAATACTAATTTCTAATCATCATAAATGCAAATTCATATTTCATTAATTTACACTTTTATTTTTTGAGTCAATTTTATTCGAACATTACTTGGAATTAATTAATTTCAAAATTATTTTTATTTTTAGAGATGATTACTAATCATAGATTAGTAATGATTATTGTACAGTAAGACCTGTACTAAGTTTTGAGTTTTGGTGTTAAATTTAACTTTATTTCAGGTGCGAGTTTTTAAATGCCTCCGTGGTATATGCATTGATATCAATGTACAGTTTGTATAAGCAATGTTAATCTTTATGCATTTAAGAGCTAATTAATTCAGTAAAGAAATAATAGGAGAGGCAAATCTAGAAATCGTGATAAAATTTACATTATTTATAAATGAACTGCAGAACTGTATAGAAAAATAAACATCAATCTTATTTTAACAGGAAGACAGTGCTGTAAAATGTTAATTGAGAAACAACTGACACATTTTCTTTTATTTTCTCTTCCTATTTAACTATTATATTTTATATGCTTACATACAAAAATTAGTATGAGTTTCACTACTGTTTCTTCTTTCTAAAACCATTATTATTTATAATAAAGCCCTTAAAAATGCACAGGTTATTAATTATTATATGGATTTTTTGAAACTTGCAGTACTTGTTCTCTATTATCTATGCTGTGAGTGTGGAATAGTTTTCTGACCGGAGGCATACATATAAAGTCTTCATCATTTAAAAAGAGCCACATTGTGCTACCTTTATATTAAGTCCATTCCAATCTCGAAATTCAGTTCTTCTTCTATTAAGTAGTTTGTGTTTTTGTAGTGCTTTATTAAATTTTTAGTGTTTGATGAAGTTTAACTTAATCAATATATTTTCCAAAAGATTTTAACCAATTTGAAGATATATTTAACAATCTAGAGTTAGTTTTTAAACAAATTTATTGATATATACGGAAATAATAAATAAAAACTACATATAAAATTTTAAATATTGTGCATATTTGTTTTTTATAATAATTTATTTAGTGACTATTAATTCTTTGATTTTGAAATATATTTCAACATTTTTAAAGATATCTTTTCTAACGTACATTGGTCAAAATCTAAATGTCAGCCTGGGTATTACACTCGGTATTTTTAAATGAGCGTTCATCATTATGTAATTCTTAAATAAGTTATTTATTTGTTAAAAATAATGTTTTAAATTTAATTATATAACATTTACTTTTGTATTTTACATTAATCTCGTCTAACATTAGTAAAGAAATGAACATTTTCTAAATTTTTCTGACTTACAATATAACAGTCTTAACCATTTTTATATCACATGTTAAACTTCGTCCAAAATACTTATTACTATAATTTCAATAATTTTATAAGAAATATGCTTTTTATTGGAAAATTGAACTCAAATAATAAGACTATTTTAAACCCCAACTAAACTCTTAATAATATGAAATATGTGTAAGAATTTTCAAAGTGATTCTTAACATTTTAGAATCACTAATGTTATCGCTTGATTTACACTAATGTAGGGCTTATGCTATTCATTATAATTGTTTCAATTTTTCAAATATTAATATAACTTAGTTTTTGGTAGAGAAGTGGCATATATTAAATGGGATTAATCTCCAGAACAACAAAGTAATAAAGATTCCTATCCTTTGATTCTCTAGTGCAGTGCTTGGATTCCCTATTGATTTAATTATATAATATAATACATTTAGTGATTGAAGTTATTTACTAATAATTAGTTATCAGTTCTTATTTCACAATTATTAATAAAATGAAAATATTTTCATTAAATTATTATTAATAATTGAAGACAAGATTAAAGAAAATAATTATCAGTTCTTACAATGAGGGTTCGGGGAGGTTCGGATTAAAAAGGGAGTTTTTTCAATTCTAAAAGTCAGATTGGTCAAAATGAAGATGTAATACAAAATACTGGAGTGTGCAAACAATCATAATTATTTTTTACAGGGGCTTCAAAATGTCATTTTTAACACTGAAATACAACATAAAGCAGTAATACATTATACTCAGGAGTACCCAATGTGCCCCAAATCCAAGTTCCTCAACCCATATGCGGAGCACATGGGTTTGGGGGACTTGGGTTTAGGGCACACGGGTTTGGGACATATGGATTTGGGGCACATGGGTTGGGACACATTGATGCGAGCGTTTATACTCAATATAATAATTTCATTTCTAATTAAAATAACTTATTTATAAAAAATCTAATGAAAGTGACATTAGATTTATAAATAATTCTTTTGGATGATATAAAACTAAAGACAAACTAATTTATGATTGACCAAATACATTTTCATATACTGTAGATACATTTATAAATTTATTTATGATAAGATGATATTTTAAAATATCCAAATTGATGAAATAATATTTATCATGAACTGCTTAAAAAATATATTAATTATATCATTCTATATTTTAAACTATATTAATTAACATATTTTCGAAAACAACTATAAGTATATTATTTAACTTGAATGACAACGTTTGTAATTTTTGTCCATCTACACATTATATTCAATGTAGTTTATATAAATCAATTCTTTGTTTTCTTTATCATTTTCAATAAAATTTTTATTCAATATATTTTATTTAGTTTTTAACATATAGTACTAGGATAATTATTAATTTTAATTAGATCTGAAAATATTATATTGAGTGTAATGTTTTACTGCTTTACAGTTCAGTGTTAAAAAATGACATTTTAAACCCCTGTATAAAATAGTTAGGATTGTTTGCACACTCCAGTACTTTGCATTACATCTTCTTTTAGACCAATCTAAATTTAAGAAGTGAAAACCCCCTTTTTTTAATCGGAACCACCCCGAACCCGCATTGTTAGATTTTTATTAATCTTCAATGAATTCATAAAAAGTTATTATTTAATGTTTTATTGAACAAAGATATAAAACCTGTGATTTTTTGTTTAAATACGATGAAATTCATCTAAATTATTTTAATTGGAAATTACCTTTTGTACAATAAATCTACACAAAGTTTCGATGCAATGTAAATTCGATTTAGTATAAAGTTGATAAAATGTTCCAGAGCATTTCCTATGTTCCACGATAATTGTCATTAATTTCTATCATAATTCTCGTTTTAGTCATCTACTGTAAACTAAACAAATAAACGTGTACCTTTTGTACCTTTCTGTGTAGGCGTAATGACCCAATGCTTTGCGTCATAGTGTTTTATGCACTTTGTCCCACTCCTTCTACAACAAGTGACTGCTCATTGCTAGCAGTGAAGTGAGAACAACTGACTTGTGAGAGCGATATTTGGTGAAAAAAGTCTACTAGACATTCTTAGCTGGGCTCAACCAGCAACCCTTACACAGTAGGCAGCCACTATACCTATTGTGCTACTCCGCTCCTCTTTCCGCACAATTTAACACTGTATATAGTTTGCAAAATAGATAATCATGGGAAAATTCATCGTGATACAATTCATCATGTACCAAATCATCGTGAAACAAATCACCGTAGGGAAAATTCATTGTCATTTAAATTTGGTTATTAATTTTATAGTATAATTAGTATTAATTAATTTTTATTTAATCGAGGTTAGCGAACGGTAGCGAGCTAATTACTATTGAAATTTAGCCGAATTTAATTGACAATTAATTTTCCCCGCGATGATTTGGTACACGATGAATTGTCCTGGAAGCCTGTATATAATATCTAAAGTGTAATCGTCGATAAATACTTTATAACTATACATGCAACACTTTATGAAGTGGGAGTGACTTAACATAACAATAGGCCAATCATATACAGTATACAGCATATACAGGTTTATTAATATGAACCAGGAACACATGTTGAGATTCAATTCTGTATAACATATATTGATTTCTAATTATGTTTAATAATTATTCTAATCACGACATGTTTACATTATTGTCGAGAATTATCGAGAATAAATATAATAAATTCAATTCAATTCAATTACTATAGTAGGGATGCCCAATGAACTCTAAGTCAGAGGAGGGTATAGGGCCATATTTTGAGAAATTTTGCTCATAAATCAGGAGGGGTAAAGACCGAAATTCAAAATATGAAAAATACACAGGGGGAGTAAGGTAAAATCAAAAAATCATCATATTGGTCATTTTTCGGAGACAGGGGGTATTTTGGCTATACCCTCATTGGCCATCCTTATATTGCATTTCCAAGTATTATTCAATTTACTGAATTCAACGATAATAATACGATATGAAGTCTAGACAATAAACGCTCAGCATAATAATTTTATCAATTACCCTCCTCATAATTCTGAAGACAATTAGGGCACCTACAGGTACATGATTGTATTGTTTTAATAGAAGAATCATTATTTTGGCACTCATTTAAAAAAATGAATATAATATTAAATCTATAGAATGTCCAAACTTTGACATTTTTTAACCATTCTTGGACTCTGACCCCCCCTCCTCATTAAAACGTAATGTATTAATTTTTCAATTTATTTTTACACAATACATTCTGATTAGTTCAATAGTGATAGCTAAGTTTATGGTTTAAATCATAAACTAGTCAATGTTATTTATTAACTATCGTAATTAAACTAAAGTAGACAATGTTATTTAACTCTATCGCTGTATGCATTTAAATAGATTAATTTCATCTGAACTATTTTTCTATAAAAGTCTCAAAATTCCTAACCATAGAATTTATATTACAGTTTAGTCTTGTTGTTAATCCTTGAGTTTCTATTTTAAGTATTGTTTTTGATTACTTTTGTATATATTTAATGAAACTTTTCATTAGTGCTCTTCACTTATTAACTTCGCTTCAATAGGTTTCAGAAATAAAGTACAGTAAATATTGCATTTGTTTGATGTCTTATTTACGGCACTTATAACTCTATACGTTTTAACTGTTATTCATCTCATTTGGTCTCTTATTTGTTGATTGATTTGACCTAAAATTTTATTTCTTAACGAATGGAATCGATTGACTAATAAATATAATAACATTGTATTAAATACTTTATTGTAGGGTTTAATCAAACTTATTCTACAGTAAAGCTCCTCAGTTGTTATATACAGTTATATGTAGAAAGGTGCTTTCACAGGTGACTTATTGACAAGATCTGATTGTATGCGAATCATTATTTTGAAAATATATTAAGAAAAAAGTTAATAAATTAAAATCTATTTCTGACCAATAAGTATAATCTCTATATTGAGTTACTTATATTTATTGGTCAGAAATTGATTTTACCCTATTAATTTTGTCATACTGTATGTTCAAAATAATGATTCAGATAAATCATATCTTGACAATAAATTATGAAAACACCTCTCTATATAACGACTGAAGACCTATGTTCTGCAATATATTGAATTGCATTGAGTTTAATAAACTCTACTTAAATATTCGCATAACTTATTACTTCAACTTTTCTTCATCGCATACTTTTCACGCTATGTCTTCTAACGTTACTATAATATATTGATTTATTCTAATTACTCTAGTATTTTATTATTTCAATAATATTCAGAAACAGAAGAATCAGAAATTACAGAATCACTAATCAAACGAAATTCATGAAAGGCTAATATTATTTTGGATTTAATATAAAACAATCGTAAATTATATATAATACTAATTTAAATTTCTATATATTTGATGAATAAATTTAAGCAGGACCAATACTTACAATTGTAAATTTTTACTAAAATCAAAATTGTACTAGTCTATCCGTAATTAAGTAAAAGTTATTGTGCTGTCCATAATTATATAAAAGTTGGGCTAATAATTTTTGTTCAATGTTAAGTTTAATGAATAGGCAATTAAAAGTACAACATTAGAGCACATAATTGGTTATTAAGTTTTATGAAAGCAAACAATGTTTTTGTTCATTTAATTTTTTTTTATTTTTTTTTTTTTTTGATTTGCATCTCATTATTTGACAAATAGTTTTTGGCAAAACCAAACCCGATATCTTATCATACACTTTAAGAAATGCAGTTTTAATATCATTTCTATATCATATCATGTCATAAGTTATTTAAACTTAATTTATAAATCGACAATTCCTTGTTATCAAAAAATTGATATTTGAAAGTTTTAGTTATAGCAAATCATTTTCGTTTTGGGGCAAATGGAAATTTTAAAATTGGTATGCAGTTTCTGGTATACCGGAAGAATTCAATATTTCTGAGATAGAAAAAAATTTGAAAACTGTTTATTAAACTATAGATATTATCAGATTTATAGATTGTAATACATATTGAATGATATAATATTTTATTGTGATTTAAAGTAAATAAATCTTATTTTTGAACAAATAATTAATAAATTTTACTTAATTGTTGTATAACTCAAGACATGATATGACTCAAGACAATTTTTGTGTCTTTGAACATTGCTTCTTTTTTCGGGCAGTTTCGAGCAACTTTGACATCTGCTCAAAGTATAATTTTGAGATTCTGCGGTCATTTTCTGGTAATTTCGGCCATTTCCCGAAAACTAAAATCACTAATTATAAGTTATAACTAGAGCTAGGAAATCTCGGGAATTCCCGATATTTATTTGTAAGTATGAGTGTCGGGAATTGCATTATATAGTTCATATAGGGTGTAATAGACTTCAAAAATCAAGGTTTTATTTTCCCGATATTCCCGATATGAAGGGTTGTTCCCGATTTTGCGG
>JAQFXN010001856.1:0-14024 GCA_034693365.1 Liacarus xylariae
GACTCCCTTACTGGGCTCGAACCAGCGACCTTCACCCAGTAGAGCGGCCACCATGCCTACTGAGCTACTCCGCTCTCGTATATATCATATGAGTAAATTGAGAAAATATTTGTTAAAAGATTATATTATCATAAAAATAACATACTTTTACCCCTAAATAAATAATAAGGAGTTGGTTGGACACTCTGAAATTTTGCATAGTAAACTATAATCGGGCACTTTATCAATTACTAAAAAAATTGCAAATTTTCAACGACCCCCAAATCCCTTGCATTGTAAGAATTTAAACAGGATTTCACAGAACATTCCAAAAATTATTTCTGTGCCGTTTCCTAAAAATTTGCTTAGGGAAGGGGATACTTCGCGGAATAGCCTATAGGGGTACCTGACAAAAACGCTAGGGGGAGGGTATTCCGAGCTAGACCCCCCTTCGACATCACTGGGCTGTACCCCTTTCCCTATCCCTATCTTGCCTAAAACTCCAACGTAAAAGGATAAGAGGCAATGAATAAATATATTTCAGATCCTTATTTTATCAAGCTATCTTATCTTAATAAAAATTCGATTAATTCTCATTTCCAAATTTAGCATAATTATGATAAATGCAAAATCTTAGATTATCAACTAGCTTGAAAGACCCTAAAACTAACATTAACAGAAATATGCTTTATCCTATGACTAAATTTCACTGCACTACACTAATTATATACAGTTTTAAGTTAATATTTTAATATAAGTTTGTTTAAGAAATTGTTTTATCAAAATGAAATGGTCAAAAAATGTTTAGTTAATTAGAAAAATGTTAGAAAATATTCATTCCTTTACTGCTCAATAAATTAATGTAAAATACAAAAGTAAATTAACACTTGTAACATTAGTAAGAATATTTTTCTTATTTTGTGGTTTCAATTATTAATCATTTGAATAGAAATTGTAATCTCTAAACACAAATTGAAATGATTACTTAAGTTCTCTGATGAATAAACTTTTCTAATATTAAGTGCAGTTAAATAGTTCGCAATTTTATATTGCAGTGGAGTTGTTAAAGCATATGTTAATGTTATTTCTAACTTATTAATAGCTATCGCTTAATAGTTAAAGTTGCATATTATCGATGAGTAGGTATAATATATAATATGTTAATACATGTAATACATATTATGTCTGTATATTATTGAGAATAAATTGTATGAATAAATGGATGAATATAGAAATTTGGTGAAAATTAGCAGGGATGAATTTCAGTAAATAAGAGGAAATAAATGATAAGATTTTAAATTGTATTATAGAATTAGTCTCACAGTGAGTTTGTTTATTTAATCACAAATATTAAGAAATAAATAAGAAAATCATTAAATATACACATGGCTTAACATTAACACTATATAGTATATACGACTAAATTATGAATACTACTGAATATATTTGAAAGCAAATGAATAAAATTAAAATCGAGTACTTTTAAGAGCAAAGATATTATAATTATGCAAAAACAATGATGATCTATGACAAAATAGACAGGGAGTATTTCATAGACAAGAACTTAGGCGTTCAATAAGTCAAGAGGTAGTCATCATTTTGATAATTTTAGTAAAGATTCAGGATAAAGGTCAATGGTTCAAGGATGACTTATACACAATCAGGGAATTTGATGTATTTTAATAAAATGTGATCATATTTTGAATTCTTTTACAAGATTTTATCATTTTTCATTAATATTCTTTTTTATAGCATATTCTAACGTTTTGAGATAATGGCCAAAGACTATTGTTCTAAAGAGAATGGCATTCAAGAGAAGGAAACCTATTAAGAGGGTCATGCCACTATCAACATACGTTCTTCGTGCTCTAGGGATCAAATTTTTACTACGGATATTCTGAACTAGACCTTTTTTGAATTTTAGAGTGTAATAACTTGGAGAGTGAAAGAATTATTAGCTGCGGAACTATAGATATAATCTACACACAAACCATCATTTTGTCATTTTTAGTATGTTATATTTATTTATTACTTCACAAATATTCATATCCATGTCATATCATATTGAGAATTACTAAATATAATTTATAATAAGATATGAGCCTTCGATACGTCTTTTTAAAACTCAGATTAAAAATAAGTAACTCAAAGATCTCGATATCATAGTATTTTATGTACAGTATTATACAAATAAAATATATCTTTTATAAACATTTAGATTAATGAAAACAACTTCACTTATTCTTAATAAATTTTTGGACAAATTATTAATTTTTTCAGTATTTCTTCTTTTATACCTTTTTTCCTGAATGATAATTATTCTCGAAAGGCACAGAATAAATGTGTTAAGACCTCAGAGAGTTATTTATTTATATCCATGTACTTTCATTAAGTGCTGGACATCGATAATCAAAACACTTCACAAATCACAACTAATTAATGAATTTCAGAAAAAACCAGAATAGAAAATTTTGTGATTAAATATTTACTGTTTTACTCTTAAGTTAAATATTTGTTGTCCACTATAGCCAATCACAAGTGTTAATGTATTCTTGGGAACAATCACTGCTTTAATTAATTTATGTATTCATTAATGAAAAATTTAAAAACTAATTAAAAGTCGATTCTCAGCCTTACTATCGATAGTAATGGAGTCCTGTATGTGCTATAAGCTATTCTAGCGGTTAGGAGAGTGAGAAAGAGTTAAGCTTTATATTGATCTGATATATAAAATCTAATTTTCAAGATTGTATAATAAAACCACTTTATCTCATAATAAGGAATATCTTCAAGAATTTCTAAAAAGTGGATAATTCATCGCTACTTATATTTAATTGAAATAAAAAAAGAAGAGAAAACAAAGCATTTATATAAAAAATAAATATATGTTAGAATTGCATTCAATTATCTTAAACGATATACTCATAGGATTACAATTACTTTTTAATTGGGCTTCGAATCAATCAATAAATCGAAATCTCTTGCCTTCAATTAACCACCGATAGAGACAATCGACTCTCTAATGATTGAGTAAATTGAGTTAAAGACATCTGACTATTGATTAAATCAATTCTGAATTGATATAAAACGAAAGAGAGAATAGAAAAGGATTGCGATTCTTTCTTATGAAAAAGACTAACAAATAACTTTGACCATAGAATTTGGTACAAAGGTCTCATTTATACCCTGTTATATTAATTAATCATTAAATTGTGTTTTAAGATTTTAGTCATATTAATAGTCGAAATGAGATGTCTGTACAGAAATTAAGTTTATATTATAAGATGAAATATTGTTAGACTGATGTGTATGAATAAATCTAGCATATTGATTTAGTTGGGATACGGCATCCTATACACCTTCTCTGGTATACATTCAGGCGCTATTTAGGCATTTTGTCCGATACGAATGTTTCTGGCCATACATTCTGCGCATACTGTCTTGATCTCAACTTAATAATCAAAGCTATAATCAACAAGTTTATAAAGATTTTTTATAGCATAAAAACATTATTGTTATTAATTTTCACTGAATTCCCTGAACTGTCTATTAAAAATGAAATATTTAATAGTGTTTCTAAACTGAAAAATTAAAAGTATTTACTACTACAGTATATACTGTATATGGTTTTCGGTTTTAAATATTTAATGAATAAAATTAAGATTAAACTAAAAGTAAATTTTTGTACTGGGGAAAAATAGTCTAAATTAATGGCTACAAATTTACTAACTAGATTGTTATAAGTGAATATCAAGTATAAATATGTTGCTTTAAATAAAATTTAAATTAACATTTACAATAAACATGCTTCCAATGAAGTTTAAAGGATTTTCTGATTGACTTGTGTCTGATTTCTAGTGTCTTGATTAACATGGAACTTTTTATAAATATCGATTTTAGTACAATCTTGAATTTTAAAAAGCAACTTTTCTCTAAGATTACTGCGTGTTTTATTGTGAAAGGCATATACAGTTAAACAATCAATAAATAATTTTACGAAAACATAATCAAATGTATTTTATTAATAAAGTTTACTTATTGATTCAATGTTTAACTGTATATGCCTTTTATATTGAATCGCGTAGTAATTTTAAAGAAGAATTGCTTTTAATTTCGGATGATTTGGAAAAAAATCTGAACATATGCTGGCTATAATCAGAAGTCTTTACTAATTCTTTTTTGTTAAAAAATAATTCAATTTTGCTTAAATAATTGTTTTGAAAGTATATTGGTAATTTATGGGATGGAATCAAAATCTAAATTACAAATGTTCATTCTTAAATTTCAATTTATTCAGAAGTTACTTTAACAAATTGCAAACAAGATACCAAAAGTGACATTTAAGATTTTATGTTTATTTTTCATCTACAGTATAGTTATATTTTTCATAACAACGTCTCAGTTTGACTTTCATTCTAATTATTGCCAGGTGTTGGGTAGTGTTGGTGGCGATTAAAATTTGCTATTTTGTAAACTTTAAACCATATAATTAGGATCAAAATATATAAATCGAAAAAGTTCGTGTAATTTTCTTATAATTTAAGTTTATTATTTATTTTGAATTGATTATTCTACGGTAAATGTCCAGTGCCGAAGTGATACCATCGGAAAATATCAGACTTTTGTCATATGGCATTAGATCATTGGATTTCCATGTATTGTGGGGTAATTAATTAGGATAAGTAAAATAGTTATACTGTAAAAATAACTTTTTACAGAATTTAACCCTGATTTCACCTAATTTTACGAGCGCATTTTAGAATTTTGTTCATTTACATATTTTGATCCTAATTATAATTTAAAATTAAAAAAATCTCAAGTTTTGATCGCTACCCAACACCTGGCAATAGTAACAAATAATGACCATTGTTTTCCTTTCTAAATAGTAAATATTCACTAAAAATTACAAGAGGATATCTTCTATACATGATACATTTTTCACTTTTCAAATTAACCGTTAAAAGTAAATAAATTAATATTCAGAATTTTTGCATTATTTCACAGAGAAATAGTTGTTTGGTCATTTCTATATTGTATATCAGTGATGGTATCAGTGATAGTATTGTGGAAAGAACCACAATCAGTAAATCTTACAAATATTATATATTATTACATTAAGAGTTGTGTTGGTGTGTAAGTGTGTAGAAGTAACTTATATTTAAGTTCAATATAGGATTTGACTTAAGTGTGTTGAAAATACTAAAATTAGTCATAATATATATATATATATACAGCTTAGATCATTCAAAAGAGGACGGATGGTAAGCTTGATTCTTACTCATTAGCTTTGAGTTTTTATATTAGATTAATCTTTAACCGAAAGATTAACATTAATTTCAAATAATTCAAAATAAAAAATTTGATACAATGACTTTCTATGAATGACTATATGTTCATTCAAATTAATATTTTGTCTATCGGTCACAGCTTAGTCCAACATAAAAACTCAATGCCAATGAGTAAGAATCAAGCTTATCATCCGTCCTCTTTTGAATGATTTAAGCTGTATATATGGACAAGAAATTTACAGTAAAACTATATTGGCGATCACTGTTGTATATTATAGTCTTAAATTTACGATTACATTATATTATCACATATCAATGGTACTGGATAAAATATAAATTAAAAAACTATAAATTATCTATTTAAAAACTATCTAGTTTAGTTCATTTTTGATTTTGAATTGAATTTTAGATATATTACAACTTTAGTTGAAGGTCAGTGTCATGTTTTAGCATTGCCTTATCTTATAATAGTCACTAAGTAGTTGTGAGAAAATTAGGAATTCTACTAAACGTCTTTTGGACAAAGAATTTATTATAGGAATCATACAATACTCTAATTGAGATCAACTCTTACTTAAGATTAAGTGATTGAATCGATGTTAAATGAAGAATAAATTAATTGAAAACATATAATTCTTTTTTTAATAAATTAGATTAAATTCAATTTAGTTTTTTTGTTGAGATTTTAAAGGTATAATTGTTTTAATACAAATATTTATTTGGAATTTAATGATTGAAAAAAATTCGCTTAAGTTGTGGTCATTTTTTGACTGATATAAAGAATATGTAAAAAGAACATTAAATAATCATTATATAAAACTCACCAATGGATCTGATTTGAGTAATCGGTGGTGAGATATGCTTCGTTTACTTCTTGCATGGGGTAAAGCTCTGTGCATAAAATTAAACTCATTGCTGGAACCCAATACCTATAAACAAATAATATCATTAATTTAGTTATAAAACCAATCATATATTCATTAGACTTATTCTGTCATTAAAATTTTGAATTCATAATCAGCTTAAATCATATTCTAATTCACTGTGCGATCAATAAGTTTAGTGATTCAATGCAAAAACTAGATTTTATGGCAAATTTCATCGAGAATACTAAGCCTTAGTTTGATATTGAAATAAATTAGACGATAAAACAGACATTTTATTACATCATATTTTGATATATAAATCTCATATCAGTAATTGAAGTCTTCATTTTCTTAACCATTATGAAAATCATTATTGAAAATCTTTCATCTCTTCATATCTAAAATAAATTGTTTAAATTGAGAAAAAAAGATAATTTCATACCAAAGCTCTAAAATAGATATAAAATTTATATATTTTACAAATGAATTCAAATTAGATAAACATATCTATACTATATTTGTTTATTTTGAATTAACTCAAATAAATTTTGATATAAATTGAAATCTTATCTAAAATTCGCGTTTGACTACATTAAGAGGAGTAGGAAAATATGGTTAGAAAAGATGGGACAGAGAGTGAACACTTACAGCGCCTAAATTAATAAAACCATTCCGTTTAGCGATTTGATGAGCAATATGTTTGTCGACGTCTCGTTTTAATCGGACGAGAAATGTATTTGTGAATACTTCGGGGGAGGAATTACTTAAAGTTATTTTAATTATAGTAATAATAACCAAAATTATGATAGCATTCAATGGCGGAACGAAATGCCATTTGACGTTACGACTGCTATTGACTCCACATATGTTTGGCCGGCACGAGGACATGACACGGTGCAGGTCGGCCGACAAGTGTTGTCCAAATTGGTTTGCTGTTAGGAATTTGAATATCAATTCCTTGGGCGAAAAAAATTAATTAAAATAATAAATATTTCACTTTAATATTTTGTCGACCATTGCTTCGAAAAACACTAACATATCTACAGAATAGGCGTTCGCAGACGTTATTCTCAACTAATGCCAGTTAAGTATCGATTTTGTTAGATTCAGAATTTTGTTTAAGTGGAGTACAATGTTCTGTAGGCTCTGTAGTGCGGGTTACAGAGCTATGACGTCAACCAGAAAAGAGAATTAAGCTTTTCTCCAATTGCACCCAATGCTCGATTTGCAATAACGGCTAATGCGTGTGATATTGACAGACATCATGTCAGGACTGGCCTTCAAACCAACTAACAAACCAAAGGACAAATTAATCCATATTTTCTCAAACTATTTATCATTCAATCAATTAATAATAATGTTTTACAAATTTTTTTCCTCAATGAATGTTATGGAATAAATAATTAAATTTAATATTTGCTCATTTTTTATTATTTATAAATATTTTATTTTATTATAAATTTAATTAATGTTTGTTTTTGTATATTTTTTAGTATTACATAATAATTATCAATTTTTTAGAGCGAATTCAATTAAATTAGTTAATAATTTTGATTAAAAAAGCAAATATTAATTAACAAAATATTAATATAATTAAACTTGATAGAGTAGAGTCAACATCTTTATAACTTTAAACTTTTGCTCTAATATTCATTTTCATCCAATCTTTCTATACTTAATGGTTCTATACGTTCTTAGCATTCTTTAATTTATAAACTTGATTATTTCTGTTTTATTACTTTACTTTGGTTCTGCCCCTTTAAAAGCACTTCATTACATTACTTTGTTGTAAGACAAACCAATCCCATAGAGAGAACAGACCTGTTGTGAAAATTGTAAAATATTGTTGGATCTCATACTTTCAATACTCTAATGGATTCGAGAATAATAGCAATTCACTATTTGTTCTCTCGATTCCAAATCATCTGTTTTAAATCTAAAAGAAATAATGAATAACTTGACTGTAAAGGTTATATTTCCAAATGAAAAATTATTAACTATCTTAAAAAAAATTATTGATAATTTATGAATCTATAAAAGTGTTGTTTAATACTATAAAATCAATAATAAGATATTTGCTATAGATTGTAGTAAAAAAGAAAAATCTATAATAGTGTATGATGGGTCATTTAACATCCTATTAACAAAATTATTATAATTTATTAAGCATTTATTGAATAGATATTAATTAAATGCTGAGTTAATCTTATATAACATCAAATGATTATAGAGTAGATAAAAAACCACTGGAAGTGGAGAAGAGGCTAACAAGTTATTCAAATACATTTTCAATTTATACGCAATTTTTTCTTATATCAACAATTATTTATTATATATTTCCTTTGAAGGCATAACATGAATGGTATTAGAAAATGAATCAAATAAACTGAACTATAGCTGCGATCTCTTTTGATGTTTTATTTATTTTTGTTTTTCATAACTATTTTAATTAAAGTTACAAATAATGAGATTTTATTTTTAAAAATTCGTTTATTCGTGAAATTAATAAATATTTATCAAAAATAATGATTAATTTTAAGAATTGATTTAATTAGAAAACAATTTAGATTTACACTAAAAGATCACAAAATGATACAAAAAAATTATTGGTTAATAAATAAAAGTGTGATATAAATAAATAATAGGCTGAAACGTGCGACTGAATAGTGATGTCTGAATAGGTGTTCATATTATGCATGAAATGAGCTCTTCTTTCTCAACCAGTCGTTACTCTAATCGGATTTTTCTTATAATTGTATTTCTATTGAATTATTTAAGTCAAGCATTTTTATAGTCAATTATGTATAGATTGAGAGTTCATTCAAACACAATCAGAATAATATTCGATGCATTCAATGGAGAGACAAGAGTTGGAAAATTGGAGAATATATACGACAGTTCTGTAAAACTAAACTATTTAAACAACAAATTGTTATGACTCTCATTATAAACAATCAAAACATTCTTTTCGTCAGTGAAAACAGTTATTCCGCTTCATTACAGGCTTTATATAACTTTGTACAGTCGGCGCCATTCCTTCCCTGTCGTGAGGCCTCGTAATTGGAATTGAATGGAACCGACTTCTGGCTCTCCAGAAGATAACTCGAGGCATAGCTGCAAATGATTTAATCATTAGATTATTATCATTTCCATAATGAATACCAGTCACACATACCCTCCCATTTGTGCGACCAGATATCCCATTTCCCGGCCCTCTCTCGAAGCTCTGGCCGCGGCCTCGCAGATGTGTTTCTGTGTGCAGTGTTCGTCAGTAGTCAATACGGATCTGACGTATCCCTTAAGCATCGAAATGCCGGCCACAGCCGCGTCATCTATCGAATCGCGAATACCTCGCGATGAAGAGGATCGGGCCCTTTGACCAAACGATGACTTCAACATATCTAAAACCTTTGACAATAAATAATAATTAAATAAATAAAATATATTTTCAAAGTCCAAACACATTGTGTACGCACTTTGACGAGAACATTGAGCACTTGGCGAGAAGTGGCAGAACTTTCTTCAGTCGAACCGAAAAGAAGTTTCACAATAGTTCTGACAATATTTTTGGTATTGAGAAATTGTGACAATTCATTCTTATCCTGGTCAAAACGGAATTTCCTTTCGTCAAATCGGGCCTCTCTTTGATTTTTCTGAGTCTCAGTCGCATTGTCTGTCTTCTGGGCCAAAGTCAAGGTCAACGAAGTGGTGAATAATAACAGAATAACTAGAAATTTCATTTTGGCTGTCAATAGAAAAAGTCAGTTCTTAGACAAATACCAAATAATAGAGAATAATATAAAGAAATTTAGTCAACAATAGAGTTAGTATTGATATATATTGTTGTATTTGAATCGGAATTTATGTGAATTCTGTGCAACAAATCTTTTGACCCAAATATGTTGTTATGTTATGTAAAGCCAATGTAATGATAATATGGTTCCGGTTTTATAGGCATAACTGCCTCACCATTTCCCCATTCATTATCTAAAGGTAAAGTAGTTTTTCAAGTTCAAGGTGTTGTATAAAAAACTGGGTTTTCTCTACACTGGTATTGCATAGCACTGAACAGAACACTACTGAAGTTATTATATCTGTATTTACAATCTTATAATTACAGCATTGGAAAAAGTTCATCGATTCTAATAAAAAATCCTCATTTAAACTGTAAAATAGAAGTTAAATAAAAAAATCAATCATAAATTATATTTATTATCAAGAAATTCTTATAATCTAATAGGTACAACTATAATTCTAATGCAACTATAAGTAAATAAATTGATGACATTTCTCATTAGTAAATGCATACAAAACAAACATTCTTTTTATTTTTTTATAAACAGAACTGATGTTAATCTCGATATATACTGTATTACATTAGAGATGATTCAACTACAGTAATATAAGTCTATTGTTTTTATAATTAATATTTATGTACTTATAATTTATTCCTGAAGTCAGAATATATCATTACTTGAAAATTGTTGTTCAGTTAATAAATTAAATTGAATTAAAGTCTAATCTTTAAAAAAGTCTAAATATTCTGTATTAAGCATCAAGTATAAATATTAAACAAAGTATTTTAAATTCAATTATAATTTTAAATCACTTAATAATTTTGAAATTATTTTAAATAAATAAAATAAACTACAATATCATTAATTGTAATTCAATTCAATTGATTAGAAAATGGTGATAAACTAGTTAATATTTTGCAGTAGTATTAATAAATAGATAAAAATTTACAATACTTACAGAATTGCTGTTCAGACGTATTCCTTAATGAGTTATGAATTCTATGAGAAGTTCACTCAAATAAGTTCTATGAGACACAAGTACTGCTAATTTCATTATATGTCGCTTTATATACTGGCCCAGAGGCCGAAACATGCAATGATGGGCTGAGTCATTGGCCCGGTTCTTGTATCCACGGCGTCGTTTGCCTTCCCATCCTCTTAAGGTCACGAATGACTTAATTTCGAGCATAACTGTGCTTCTCGTAACACAAGGATATAACTGTGCCTTAACTCAGGCAATAGTTTTTCTAATTCTTGTTAATTCACATAAGATATTAGTTTTTTTAAACTCGACTTTTTCTGAACGAGATTTTCAATCAAACATTTGATATGATATTAAAATTTTTATATAGTTTTTGAGGAGACGTTGAATTGAAAATTAGAAAACTCCCGGAAGTGAGAGATTTGTTTGCAATGCGTAACAGCAGTGCCACGAGTGAGGGTCTGGTCTGGTGAGGGTCTATGAGGGTCACGATGAAGGATGCAAGAGATCCAACGCCAAGAGCTATACTCTGGCTCTACTCACACAACAATTTACGATTACTTAGAACTTGTTTTCCTATACATCGACAACAGTATTGACGGAATTGAAGGAATTTATTATTTATTGCATTTCTTGTTTGTCAAACCATTTGTCTCATTCCTCCCAATCAATCCAAATAAATCAGTCCTTAGAAAAACATTAATTAAAGCATATCATCCAATCAACTATTTAATGGCCAATTCGTTCCTTAAAGACAATTCTTTTTTTCGGAATAATTCAAATCTAAATTGCAATTAAATAACTGTAAATTAGTTTTTTCTAATGAACAAATCGATTGCAAACTTAATTAAACCGAATATCGGAAGTTTGACAAAAGACATATAAAAGCTATAAAAAAGCATTTTAACACAATATATAATTTCAATTTTTTAAGTTAAAAAAACTTGTCTAAAGAGATGTGTATTGTCTGAACTTTTGAATGATGTATGCGATCGTCTGAAAAATTTCAAGAATAAGATAACACCGGATAGTTGGGCTGCAAATTAACGTTTTCACAACTTTATGGAACTGTAATTTCAAGATCGGAGTTCAGATCAACTGTAAAATTATTTACTTTTTAGTAATTTGCAGTTCAATTCATGTTTTTTAATATAAAAATTAATTTTGAAATTCAGTAATTTTTATTTCGGAAAACTTCTAAAAATAAAACTTTAGACTTGAAAAAAAAACTATAAATTTCTTTAGGATTCAAAAAATGCTTTTTGTCTCGGTTTCACTTCTATTGTAATTCAATAAAAATGAATGAATAAGTAAATTCACATAAAAAAGTTTGAAAAAATTTTATAGCTTTAGAAATTGATTTATTTTCAAAACAAGGATATAATGGAACAAAATAAAACATTTAAAATATTCTTATAATAAATAACAGATTCCTATTAACTTTATTGTTGGATTTAAGTCACACTTCGGTCACTCGTTTATAAATTAGATATAAATATAATATACAATTATTTATATTTTGGAAAGTTTTATAAACTTAAATATTTTTATATTTTAGAGACAATTGTTTGACTAATTATATCGTCGCGTCATTGTATTGATAGCATCTTCTCTATTGTTAATGTGAATTATGTCGATCTGCTTGACCTGCATTTGCAACATTCCGGACACAACAATCTTATAAAGTGGTTCAATAAGTTTTCATTAAGATATAAGCAATGATTTTCAATGTAGAAATTTTTTGTAAATAAAATTTTTACGCCTTTTGAAAATTGAATGAATTTTAGAATAATTCTAATATTCAAAAGATTATTTTATTGTTATGCAAATCAAAAGACTAAACCGTTTGGAATAGTTCATTTAGATATGAGCAAGGTATACCGTGATACAGATAAAACCACAACAATACTAATGGCAAAGCTAGTAGATAACTTTTGAATAATCATAAACTTAAGACTTAAACATTGATCTTAATATATTTGAATATTTCTTTTTAAGAATGGGTAAAATATCATTGATAAGTTTTCATTTTAAAGTTCAAGAATATCAATATTACGGGTTTTGGAGATGTATGATAATTATAGAGGTGTTTATATGAAATAATAATGCATACTGGTATTTTTCTTATAAGTTAATAAGAATAACTCTTGTTCACCTCTTAAACAGAGATTATAACTAAGGGTTCTAATCAGATAACAGAGTAAACCTGAATCATATCTACTAATACTAACTCTATTGAACTCCATTGAAATCTATAGTTTGTATTAGTAGATATGATTCAGGTTTACTCTGTTATCTGATTAGAACCCCTAGTTAAAATCTCTGAATAATATCATTTTGAATCAATAATCACATCAACTTATTTCATGAATAAACTTTTAAATTATTAAATAAAGTTAAAACTGTACTCATTCTATACACAGAAGTCTAACGCAAAAGACTGAGTTAATGACAGGCATAGACTATAGACCATAGTTAATGTTTTATTTAAAAGATTCGCAAAGAGGGTATTCACGTCATAATTTAATGCAATAATCTTTTTTTAAAACAAAATTATTTTTTAAAAATTCAGTTAAATTTAAATTATAAGAAAATGAGTTATCCTTAAAATCCTTAAAAGGTGCTTTCAATTAATTAAGTTGTGAAAATTTTTTAAAGTGAATGAAAAGAAAATAAGAGATCCATTGAACTCAAGTTTCTCTCAATACAATAGAAATGATGATGTATTGAATTTTGAAATACTAAAAACCTTCAATTTGAAAATCTTTTAATCGTAACAAAAGTAAGTTTTGAATACTTTTCTTTGTTGTAGTTTAATGCAGTGAAACAAACCATTAAAAGGACAACCATTGCGTTTAAATGAATAAAATCTGATATTGTTGTCAAATGCAGAACTAAACAATTACAGAACAATGTATAACTTACAATAGACACTCTGATCCTAATTTTAATTCAATAAAAATAAATTAGATACATTTTAATATTCCATGTATAGTGTATAACGGATTCGGGCAGATAAAATTTTAAAAATGGGCGGACAGTTTCGGGCAGACCGAATAATTCAAGTAAATACGGTAAATTCTGCGGGCTTTTCTGGGCAGAAAAAATTAAA
>JAQFXN010001857.1:0-14023 GCA_034693365.1 Liacarus xylariae
TAAATTTTAGACTTATAATAGGAATTTAGAGTATGAGTGAAGAGTCAGAACATTACTACAGAATATGCTTACAATATTCAAAACTTTTTTTTGGGTGTTTTCATCTCTTACTATATCTTTTTATATCATTATTTATTGCAATAATTTAAACATTAAATTACTTTTTTATATAAGCGAAATAGTTTTTTTGAAAGAATTACTTTGCATGAGTCGAGACAATTGATTAATAAATAAATGCATTATTGTTTACTCTATTCTTATACAGTAACTAAATATTGTACATACAGTATATGTCTGAATATAAATATTAAAATAGTGAATGCTACTTTTATTATTATTATTATTATTATTATTATTATTATTATCGATCGATCAATTGTATACTACAGTAGTTGACATGAATATTTCATTAATTTATATATTGAGCTAAGATTTCAGCCACTATTGTATTTCGAGTTTAATTATTAAATATGATTCATCTATAGACAGATCAATCAGAAATGTTTTCAAGGATCAAATATATTGTGCAAAAAATTACATTACTATAAATGGACAGGGATTGCTGTCTAATACTAAAACTGTATTTGACAAAATCAAACTAGGTGTGAATAGCTATTGCAAGATAACTCATTTCCATAAAATATACTCTTGCAGAATTCAATGCATTCATTTGTTGCAATTCGATGAATATTCTGAATCCTAATATTTATAGACTCAAAGTCATTATTTAAGTATGAGATGACAGGGCGTATTCAAAATACTGTCCTCGTCTTCATCTCTGCAAAGAAATGATTTTTACATAATTATATTAAAATTATTCAATAATCCGATGAAATAATTTCTTAGATATATATTTGTTTTGTCTCTTAAACTTGGAATTTATTGATTTCTTTCTCAAATATGAATTTTATTAAAAGAATTTTAATATAAAAATATATTCAGATTTTTGTTTATTGAAGAACTACTCAATTCATTTAATTTTGGAATAAGTAATAAATTTTTCATATAAATAAAGACTGGAATGGATAGGCATTAGAATATAGTATTCTTAAGGCTCTCTCCATTTTTTGATTGTGAGACACATTTATTCTATTTTCCAATTGAGACTCTATGAGGCACAGCCACAGCACTTTACGAAGAGCATCAACAGGAGTTTAGTCTCTCTCTATTCCATATATATAAGCGTTTTCTCTGTTCTATTTGGTCTAACATTTTTATGACCACTTTCTCTAAACATTTACGTTCTCTCCAAAGGGAGTCGTTTTCGTGTAGTTTCAGACAAAAAATAGGCTATAGTTTTGTGAGTTTGAGTGCGAGAAGTATTAGAGGAAAAGATCGCTTAAATATTGTTATTGCACGAGAAATCGCTATTGAAGAGAGCACTGGGCAATGTGTAACTCATTTTTATACACTACAGTCAAACTCTTGTATCTGAAAGTAATGTCGAATTATTTGTAGTAAAACTTGAGAGCAAAATAGATTTAATTAATCCGGGAGAATTAGATATTTTCAGAATTAGTTGTGCAGTCTTATGTGCGCTAACAAGCATTTTCAATGCTAATTAAGAGCCGGGTATTAATATTGTACTAATTATCAAAACATTTAATAATGTCATAATAGAAATGTGTGTTTGATATAATGGTTTGATTCGAATCCGTATTTATTTTACTTCTGACCACTTTATGAGACATACAAACACTTCTATGTCTGTCTGTCTGACTGTATCTCTCGAATGGGTATTCAAAATAAATATAAAGTATCTCATAAATAATTATGTTTAATCCCAGTACTCAGTTGTGCACATACATATATATTCCGCAGGGATGGTCACCCGGGGTATAAGCTCTGAGTTGAAAATTGTAAAATCGAAACAGTATCTTAAGTTACGTTGCCTTTCTATAAATTCTCAAGAAATTTAATCTTTAAAAATTAAACCAGATGCTTACCTATTTTCAATAAACTTTTGAACCTATGTCTAAACTTTTTTGAAAATATTTATTAAATCAATCCCTAAAGGTTTTATACAGTACTTTTGTAAAGTGTACAAATACTTTTTTCCATTCACTACTCAATGATACAAATTCTGTACACAAATGTAATAATGTTTAGAAAATAAACATTATTTTTTTGTCTCTCTTTTTCAGACAAACTTAAAACTTATTCAACATTTCGTTATTCTGTTATACATTTATATCAGACATTCAATCAAATAAATCATATTTTATTCATAGATAAAATTGAGAGATGAATAAAATGAAATTCCTGTTGAAGTTGTTTAGAGATATAAAGTTTTAAATATATTTTTTAAAAAAGTCAAAAATATAGGCTTAAAAAATCATTTTCTTATATATATTTTTTCTTTTATTTTTCAACAAATTTTTCCTAATATTTCTCATTCTTTTAATCTATAATCGATTTCATAATATATTTTCGTATTTAATAAATGACTATTTATTTGTAGTTCATTAGAAGTAAAGAACTTAAAAAAAATTATATGAACTCAAGAAAAAAAGTATAACAAAAAAACAAATGATTCTGTTTATTGAAAATATAATAGATTAGCCAATCATTAAAAAAGTCGTTTACTGTGCTTACCATATGTTGGAATTTCTTGTTTTTTTCTTCTTCTTCTATAACACTATTATTTCGCTAATAATTTTTTAAAATATAGAGGAAATTGATTTTTCCTTCCCTTAAATATTTTTATTTTATATATTTTTTTGGCTTTTTTGTCGACTACTTTATGTACAACTTTTTTTGGGACTCAAAGCAATATAAATTTCAAATACTATTCTTTATTATAAAACTTTATCGAATTCCTAAATTCCTTACTCTTTCACAACAAAATTTATATTCTGTTCAAAAATAACTGAATCAGAACTGAATTTTTTTTTATCAGATTATATCTGTATTTTCAAACAATTTCAAAACAATATATCCGCTGAAAAAACGACTCAACAAACAAATAGGAGAGGGAGAGCGAGGGGAGAGAGAAAAAAATAGTATTAATTGAATTTTCATTTAAATTTAATTATCGGGACTTTTTTAATTAAATTTAAATCAATTTCTAATCTTAGGTTTAATTAATTTTTTCTTTACTTTTTATACTCTTTTTCAGAGATTAACCATTGGATCATAAATTTTAATCTTATTCTATGAAAGAATTGATATAAAAATACTGTATATAATCATATTCTCTGATAATTATTTAAATATTAGCCGTCTCTAAGACTTAAAATGTTATTCAATTAATTTATGGTTGAATTATGTTATTCCAGAATCTATTTATTGATTCAAATCATTAAAATGGAAAAAATGCTTTTAAAATTCCAGATCTAATCTCTCTGTACTTGTAATAAAAAATTCTATTTCTGATCTGTTTTACATACCTTAAGAATGTAATTCTAATCAGAGCTTATTATTGTTATATTTCATTTTGAAAATATATAAAATATTTATTCATCATTTATATAACGATAGGATAAGAATTTTGAGCACACGTTCGGATAATGGGGTTTCAATTATACTGCAAATAGATTTTCTTAGGGGTCCTCGAGAGGGGACTATTTTATTATTTTTTACTTAATTTTACAAGAATTCAACAATTATGTTTTACAATTTATTTATAAGGATCTGAAAACAATCTAACATTAAGAATATTAGTTTCTTTATATAATAAATGAGAATTAAAATAATTATTTTTCCAAGTTTATTACGATTGACCAGATGAAAATTCATTCATTCACTTTCGGTTAAGTTATTTGATTATTATTCGATTAAGTGACAAAGATGTTGCACATGTCGATAGTGATGTCATAGAAATAAGTAACACGCACACATCTTACATCTTGATTTATCCAGGTTTTAAAATGATTGAATTATCGTTTTTCAAATTGCTAAAATTTTCTGTTTTTCAAGATATCTCAAATATTTTTGTATGAATATCTCTTAATATGATTCCTTAATTCACACATAAAGTTATGTCAAAATCGAAGAATATTTTTTGCTCCTGGGCCAACCTATTGATAACTAAAAATAATATTCAGACAAACGAAACAATTGAAAATCAAATTCAAATTCAAACTTTAGCCCTTCCGCTCCCCCCTGACGACTCTTTTTAATATAAGCATAATCTGACCTCAGAGTGACAATTGAATTACAAAACTCACGAAATATGTATATTAATGAAAGAGTGTGTTATATATTCATTTGTGGGAATATTGAGCACAAATATAACTCCATTGAATTCATTTTGTGTAACCATTATGTAAGACATTAAGGATTAGAGAATACGTAGAAATAAATTCGTTATTTATCTATTCATTCAAAATGAATTTCTGTGTATAAACACTCAAATTATATGATCTAATAATATATTTTGTATAGAAAATGGTTTAATAATAGTCACGCATTCAGTTCTCACATCTATTCTTCACTACTATTTACTATATAAATGTCGGGATATCTATATATTTTGGTTATAATTCAAAATATGTCTATCATTAGTGCAGTTATGAATGACTGAAATCTATTCATACAGTTCTGTCATTTTGGCGTAAATGCCTTTCGAGTGCCCCTAAACTGCCGGTCATTTAAGTCGACGACCACTTCATATGACAGAAAACGATTTAATACTGAAAAATATTTCACTTTCTGTTTACGGCTATTTATATATTAATATATATAGAAATTTAATATACAATCCATTGGAAATAATTTTCCAACAAAACTGAGGACAAAACAAAATTAAAATAGATTGCTATTGAATTTGAAGTGAGTCGGGAAGAGAGTAAATGACAGACAAATACTACACTCATATAACCCAAACTTTATGCTAAATCTATTCTCCAATATATTCTCCACTTTATATGTTATATATTGTATAGCCATTCAGTCATTCTTCACATCCAATATATAATACAGTATTGAATACAATTGAGAACTTTTGAATCGAAAAACAAAATTTTATTGACTCTCTATTCTAATTCTCATCACTTTTTTGTAATTTCCTTTGAAAACTTCAAAAAAGCTAAATTCAATACAAAAAACAATTTATGGTAAAAAAAATTTTAAAACAGACATTTGTATTAATATATTTAATATGCATTTTAAGAATTTGCAATAATATTATTTAACGCATAAATAATTAATAACTGTAAAACGTTTTTCCTCATTAAAGAAATTAAACTTCCTTTGACTCATAAAAATCTACATTAAAATCACGATAAGAAAATGATTTTTGGCTTATTTTAATTTTAATTTTTCTTAATTAAAAGTTTTGGAAAAATATATTCATGGAATCAGTGCAATGATCTCAAGAATGTTTTAAATAGAAAGCATATTTCAATTTTCTTAAATATTATACATATTTTATTCATATTAAAAAAACTTTTGTAATTATATTTTATTATAAAGTATTTTATGAATAGAAAAAAAACTTGGAAGCAGTTTTAATAAATAAATATTTATATAATTAATTTGCTTTACATTTAAAATAATGCTTAACTACTATTATTCAGTACTTATTTTTGAATGATTTTTATTATAAATTATTTATAATTCATAAGAACCTATAGAATTGAAATATCGCTATGATTTTAACAGAACCAGTGCTTTAGCAACATTATATCAGGGATAGCCAAGCTAGTCAGGGGAATTTGAAGAAATTTGCTAAAAATGAGCATAAAATGAAAAATGCAAAGAAAGTAAAAATTTGATTTCGGCTCAAAAGTCAGGAGGGTATTGTGGTATTATGGCCACACCTGATTAATATCAATTCATTTGGATATTTGCTATGCGTTTTCCATTCATCTATACATTAGTGGACAATCACTACTTATATATCCTGTGCTTACAATTCTGTAGCAATTAATTTGTGATTTTTTAAATAATTTATTTATTATTGAAACTGAATGATTAACTTCTTTAACATGTCATTACAGAAGGTCGTGTGCATACTGTGGCCAATTTCATCGGTGGCGATGCGTCGATGCCCTGTGAAGTAGATCTGACCGGTTGTGGGAATATATACTTCATTACTTGGACTAAAAACGTGTCCAATGATTGGCAGCGAGTCTTCCTCTACAGCAGAGACTATGAAAGAGTTTTGGGTGATTTCGAACTCTATGCCCAAAATAGAGTTAAGTTCAGAGGAGAGACCATTAATACGACTGGTGTTGCGTATCTCACCATCACTTCATTAGACATTGTAGATGAAGGTGTCTATAAGTGCGACGTGACTTATACTCGGCCTAACATTAATGGAAAGTGTCCATCACTTACGTATACAAGACTTCATACATTAGGTATTCAATTATTTCCAAACCATTTTTCATTTAAAGAGAAAGAATTCATCCCAAAAACAGTCCATTAATTATTAAAATAACAAATTTTTCCAAAAGCGCTAAAAAGTAATTGAAATAAATTAAATCCAAACCAATTTTTAACACAACCCTACAAGAGATACAAGAGGTTTTCAAGCATAGATCTAACCAAATCTTCAAGAATTTAACGATTAAAGAATACCCTTCCCTGGATTCCCTGTCCAAAATTTAGATAAATTTGTAAGGTCACAGCCGGAATACTCCCCTGGCTTCGCCAAAAACCAATACCCCCTTCTGAGATTTTTCCTATCCCTGAGAAGTCGTCATTGATTAGGAAAGGGACTATTTGGAAATGCAATTTGACTTTCCCTCATCGGTAACCTTTGATAACCTTCTGCTTCGATATATATGACTCGATTATATAAGATTCTCTTGAATTGATTAAAAACAAGAAAAAGTGTTATTCCATTGAACTTTTCAAATGAAAGAAGTTTTAGTTTTAATCTTAGTTAAGGACAAGTTATCTTTGAGACTAATTGAATAATTTTTTTTCTTTTGTGGACTCTATTGTGATTCTAAGAGCTTAAGCCCTTTACGGATCAGTAACTCCTCTCATACTCTCTGTCCTATCAGTTCACTATCGCTACAACATTTGCTTATTCGGTGCTCTTAATTAAAAGCGAAGATTGATTTGTATAATAAAAGAATATTATAGATAAAAAACTTCTTAACTATAATTCACTATAAAAAAAAGTATTCATTCAAAAAAGTATTGAATACATAGATCATCGCTGTGTTGAATATTTTTGCTCTAATTATCTTCCGATAAGAAGAAGAAAAAAGAGAATTTAAGTCAAACAAAAATCTAAAAATGCAATTAATTTTTTTCTCAAGTTTACTGAGTTTTTTTTTATTGTGTGTCATATAATCTAATATTTGTCTCAAATATCTTAGTTCACATACAGTAGAACACCAGTGAATTAGAAATTGTGTTTTTGGTTTTAATTTATTTTTATTAGATTTTATTCATTTGAATTAGTATTGGAGAAAATTGAGTTTCAGATTAATATTGAGAATTAATGCATGGATGACAACACTACTTGTGCTCTCACTATACCTGCCTTTACTATTCCATTCTCTCTATCCTCTCCTCTTATCATGTCATCAATTTTTATACAAAATTTATTATCCAATAGTATCGCAAACTTGTATTTTGTGCTTATTCTCAATAACACATTACATAAATTATATTACAAATAAAAATTTGCGATTTTTTGTTTTGCTTTAATGAGAATTTTAATACATTTTAATGGTTGTGAAATGAAATTTATTTTGTGCTTTTGTGATAAATCTTCTTGTTATAAATGCAAAACTTGTTCATTCATTTATTTATCGATCGTTTTTTAGAAATAATAATATATGAGAATGTATTGCAGGCATAGAACGAAAGTTTGAAAACAATTCTAGCATTGCTTTATAGTCAGAGATGAGGGTATGGTATGGAAATTGAAGGTTCGGCTAAATCATTTGATTGAACACAATCTCATTTTTAAAATTTTGCACAAATACTAAAAAATTAAAAAAAATTCTATATAAATTTTGACGCCCTTGCACAGTTTATAGTGATTTAGTGAATTTAAAATATCGATTTCCCCCTCACAAACTTTGGAAGCCCTTGTCCTATGAATTAGTGGTTTCGTATCTCTATATGAGATTTTATAAATTTAAAAAACAATTCTGTGGTTTATTTCAATAACACATAGAGAATATGTGCGCATATATTATAATAAACTCTCGTTTTTGTATATTTATTGCCCAATTAATTAGGTGTGAACTACAGGTATATTCGCCCTTACAGTCAAATGCAGTATATGTAGACACGAAGAAAATGTTCCATTAATTCCATTACTTATTATTTCGTTAATAAGTCATGCGATGAAGTGTTTTTTGAGCTATAGATTAATAATGAATGACTTCTACTGTTTTACTAACAATTTTTTTGTGAAAACCTTTGCGACAAAAGAAAAACACTTTTACTCTCATTTTATTAATTAATTTCAAAACTCATTACAAGACTTAAAACTTTTCCTATGTTTAGATAATTTGTGTTTTTTGATTAATTGACGTAAAACCTTGAATAAAATGGAAAGCCTTAGCGCATAGAGAATACATAACACCTGTATATAACTGCACACTAATTATATATATTTAGCACACATTTTCTCCAACACTCCAATCAATTATATAAAAGCTTAATATTTAAATACGTTTTTTAGTAAAGAAAAAAAACTTTAATGACATAAAGAGTCGACTAATTCATATTGGAATTGAAATTCAATTCTAAAATAGTGTTTATGCGAAACAAAAATTTCTAAACAAAATTCAATTTTAAGCAATGGCTCTAAAAAACTTCACTACTGTTAGAGTGAGATAACGGATGGGAAAGAAAAAGTTTTCTCATTTACAATACTATATAACGTAATATAGAAGTTTGAGAAAAAAACAAAACAAAAAAATCATTATATTTCAGCCCAAATCATGTATTTGTATTAAAATCACTCTCTCCTTACTAATACTCTATCTGTTTGTGCAAAATAATAGAGTTCTGAGAGGAAGGAGTGGGAGAAGAAAAAAGAGAATCTGACATAAGCTAAGAATGAATTTAATGCCTTTTCGCCAGTTGTGTGCCATTCAGTCGGTGCCTAATTTGAATGCAAACAAGTGTAGAGTAAGAGAAAGCAAAAGTTATGCTGAAAATCAAAATTCAATATTAAAACTTTTTAAAATCCGTACTTTTTATTTTCGCTCTAAAACAGCATTTTATTTGAATATTTTATATTTTTTTATTTGTTATTCTCTTCTCTATCTCTATATATATTTTCTGCATTGCATTCTATTCTTGTTTTTTTTTACTTTACTATTATTTCCTTTTTAGTCTTCATATCTCAAGTGTAAAAAACATATAAATTATTAAATGAAACGGAATTCTCAAATGAATATTTAAGAATAAATAATAATTTTTTCGTCTCATTTTATATATGCATTTAATAAATGGGGAATTTTTTCCGCCGGAGAATAGAATACTTTTATGTATAATATTTAATAAGAGTTCTAAAAGTATTTATGAGATATTTATATCATATATGGATAAAAATAAGATAAATAGCTTAATATTCCTAAACGTCGGACAATAATTGTAAATGCAGTAGCATTTTCTCTATGAGCCATCTCCTTCTCTCTCTTCCCTGGTCTCTGTGCACTATTACATTCATTTACTAATATTTCAATTGAATCCCAAACGTGACGTCAAATTTGTTATGAATCGAGTATAGCATTCGACGGGCAATAAAAGCAATAAAAATCAGTCAATAATGTCCCAGAAATCCAGAAAACACTTTAATATTATAACGATATATAGGGTATTAAATTCAATGAAATATATTCTTTGGTCCCGACAATCAATCCCATATCAATTTATTCGTTTTCCAATAATATTGAAAAATATATAAAATTTTATATTACTTTCACATAAAATAAAGAATAAATTTAGTTCTGGTTATTCTTTTCTGTTAAGTAAAACCCGGAAATCCTATAATTCGAGTGAATGGCCACGCGATTCCGCGCTTTAATAAGAATACAGAATTTGTTAATAATAATAGTCTTAATAATAGTACTAATGATAAACAGAATGCACTTAAAACTAATGAACTGTTGCAACAAATCGGTCCGTTCGCCGAGAGTTCGACCATTGTGTTCGAGTGCTCGTCATCCGGTGGCCGACCCGTACCAGAAGTCAAGTGGTGGAACGGAACTAAACCCATGCGTTCAAAGATCACTATTCTGGACGACGAGAGCGACGGACTCACTGTTATGTCGACAATGAGAATCATTGCCACCCGTTATGATTTGGGGGCGAAGTTCGAGTGCCGGGTCTGGAATAACGCCACCGTTACACCACTGTTCCAATGGATACGTCTGGACATTCAAGTGAAGCCATTGTCGTTGAAAGTGCGCGGACCCACTCAGGCAGTGGTGGCCGGAGAGATGGTGTCCCTCACCTGCAATGTTGAGGGCGCCCGACCCGCAGCCAATATAACCTGGTATAACAGGTCCGAAGTGGTTAATCCACATCCAAGTGCCAGCACTGATCTTATGAGTGATGGCACCTATAGGTATGGAAATTGCATTCATTGCTATATCAGTATTTATAACTTTATGTCTTCTCTTATATTAAATCATTTTATGTTAAATACTTTTGACATTTAATGATAAGAATTTAGATTTATTTTTGTTTCACTACTTTATTAATGCCATACATACAGTATATTTGCTGTATATTAAAAAAAAGTCGATTTTGACATTAAATGAGCTCATATTGAATAGCAAATTATGATTCGCACATAATTTACTTCTGGGCCTCTAATTTATAGTCATATTTAGATAAAAAGAGAAAATGAATTTGACGTTTAATGAAATGTAACGAACAATTTGGTAGAGGAGAGGGGAAAAAGTAGGAAAAACACAAATGACATAACTTTTCTTATTTAAAGTTAAATGAATTCATTTGTGCTCTTAATATATACAGAACTACTGAAAAGTGCATAAAAACATAGAAAAACATATAAAAGCTTAAAATATTGGATTCAAAAGAATAAGAATAAGGAATAGGAAAATAGATTTTTCATATAATAAGTTGTGTTGAGATATGGTTTGAAAAGAATAATTTATTTGTTTATGACTTACTGTCTGTCTGTCTCTCACTCTTATCCCAATATTTCTATTCGGGTGCAGAACTTCGAGCACATTAGTGTTTATAGCATCACGTCATGACCACAGCGGAGATTTCTTTTGTAAGGGTTCCAATCAAGTGCTAAGGAGTCGTAATGAAGTTCCATTACTTCAAGGAACACATCTACAAGTATTATGTAAGTCATGTCAACTCATTCTTCTCCGTTCTTACATATTCTTTTGCTATATTATTGACTATATATTTATAAATCAACTCTATGTCTATGTATGTGTGTGTCTGTGCACTACTGTATATTATGTAGAAAACCAAATGCTAACAGTTTTTTTTCTTCGTCTCAACTTTGTTACCATATATACAGTATTACTGCCTCTTATTTCTTGTCAATAATAATAAGTTTGCTTAACGACGATATAATCAATATTATTGTTGATTCAATTTTCCCTTTTCTGTCTTTTCTGTCCCTTTCTCTAAGACTTTATTATCCATTTTTACTTTTATATGTGATATCCATTAAATTATATTGTATTTAGAAATTAGAAATAATAGATCAACAAAATTATTTTTATTAGTATCCACTAAAACCCTGCCTCTCTCTCTCCCCTCCCATCTCTCTTTTCCCTCTCCTCCCTCTCTTGCTTTAGTATTTCTAAAGACAATTACTTTGATTTGATATCATTTTTTATGCTTATACTTTGTACTTATATTTTTGATGTGTTATGCAATAACTCTAATACTCTTTTAGTATATGTGGAAATTTATTTTAAAAGGATGGCACAAAAAAGCAACTTTTCTTTAATCTTAATAAGCTTACTGCGTGTTTCAGTATAATAGACATATACAGTGAAACATTGAGTCAATAAAATTATAAAAACATTATTCAAATAAATTATTTTATTAATAAAGTTTACAAAATTGATTCAATGTTTCACTGTATATGTCTATTATACTGAAACACATAGTAAGCTTATTAAGATTAAAGAAAAGTTGCTTTTTGTGTCATCCTTTTAAAATAAATTTCCACATATATTGTATTGTATTGTAGTTTACCAATCGATTTCTTCTCATTGGCTTCTCTTTCCAGTTATGATTCATTTATTATTATTATTCTTTTGTTCATTCAATTCAATCCTTCATATAATTAACTGTTCTCTGTATCGGAGCTTTGCATGACTTTTACTACTGATGACTACAAAAAAGTTTTGATTAACATTTGAAAGGCTGTAATGCATGACCAAAGAAGAAATGATGAGACACTCTGTGCCTCGCAATTGTGTGAACTGCATGAGCACAGATTATCCAATGTGTGTGAATGGAGTGTGAAAAAAGTGGAGTGGAGTGGGAGAACAGCAGTTACTCTGGCACTGATAGAGCTCTTTAATCCATTAATGTATTGCAAGCGTACATATCTATCCCCTATAATAGTTGGTAACGATAAATAGGGCTAAAATGAATATAACTTTTAGTGGGAATAAATGGACAAAATTTGATGTCAAGAATTCACCTGAGATTTAACACATTATATCTCATATTACTGTTTCGCATATGATTCTCACTAACAGTATTAAATGGAAAAGTATTCTAATATAATATATTACATGAATAGGCGATTATATTGCTGTATACGTGTGAGAAAGAGATGAAAAGAGGAATGGGAGGGGAGTGAGAGTTGTTTGTATAGGAAATACTGATTTATTAGATTCTTTGATTACAGCATAAACTTTATTTATGAAAATGTTTCCAAATTGAGTGATCAATACATTCTGTGATACAAAAGGAGTGAGAAAGAGGTCTGAATATATACCTGCTGCACCAGTCATGAGTACTCTACTCCCATACTATTGGCAAAACATTAATTCTATTAGGATTAGTGATTTTTCCAGTTCTTATATAGTTTCATCTTTGTCATTTTCTACCAGAATTTCTTAAATTTTCCAATAAATGTTTTATTTCAATAAATATATCTATTGATGACATATTGAAAATAATGAAATAACATAAAAGAAATTTAATTACATTGAAAGTTAGCTTAAAATTTATTCATTGTTTTGATTTTCTAATGTTTGACAAATAAATCGCTTCAACTTTCCCTCAAAATAATAGTTTTGAAAAATATATAAAAACATAACTTTCTTTTTTGTTTTGTGCAGAACAGTGTTTTTTGATTAATAGATTCCTTTTTTCTTTTAGATATGAAATTTAAAATGACATTTTGATTAATGACTTAAATATTGATGTCCTATCGATTCTGTTATTCTTTTGTGCCCAGAATTATAAGTCACAATAATTAATGAAACAAAACAAAATTTCATTTATCAAATCAAATGTTTTTATATTCTTTATTTCAGACACTTTTGTTTGATTTTCAAAGAGATTTTTTCGCTTTTTTCTCTCTAAAAAATATATTTTGAAAGTTTTTTGGAACTAAACCAACAAAAGAAACAAGGGTTTAGTTTATTATTAAAAATTGTTTCTTAAAGTAAGAAAAAAAGTAAAATAAATCTAAAAAACAAAACAAAAAATCAAACAATGAGACACATCTTAAGCTTCATAAGAGCCCTGGATTTTATACACTATTCTTTGAAAAGATAAAAAAGTATGAAATTCTCAATTCTTCATTCGGTTCTTAAAACTGATTTTCGGACTTTATATATATATATTTCTATATAAAGATTATGAGTCCATAAATAAGTATATAAACTATAGGAAAGGAATGTTATATAAAATAATAGGCAAACAGTAATCATCTCTAAAAAGTCATCATAAAAAATGTCACAAAACTAAAAGTAAAGTTCATATGAGAGGAAAAGTCTTATTAGTGTTTATCCATTATTCTTCTCATTACTATAAGCGTTTTTGAGGAGAGGGAAGAGAAGAGAGAGAGAGAGAGAGAGAGAGAGAGAGAGAGAGAGAGAGAGTCGTTATCACACTTTGATAGGGTCTATGAAAACAC
>JAQFXN010001858.1:0-14021 GCA_034693365.1 Liacarus xylariae
AAGAAATATTCAAAAATCAATGTCTTGTGTACTAAACTTTTTTACTAGAACTGTAGTGTTTATTGCTGTTTTTAATTATTATATATATGAGTGGTTTGGGAAATTTAAACTGATATAGTAATATCGAATATATATTTAAACCATCTAAAAACTATTATAAATCATTGCTTAAAAATAGCTCTTAAAATTACGAATTTAAATTTGGTTATTAAGAATGTACAAATGATAATTTTAAACCGAATTTTAAATAATTAATTAATTTTGCCAGACTGACTTTTAGGAAATTTTAGATTTATTACTTTAAATATTAGATTGAGCAATTAAAAATGAGTATTATGATTAGAAAACTTTTAATAAATTCATTTGAGTAGAGAAAATAGGGTTGTTTTTGAGAAATTGATGTGTGCCTATAATTAATTGCTAAACTTGGTTATGATTTAGTTTATTTTCATGTTTGCGTAGTTTTTGATTGATAAACGACTATTTAATAGTGATTTTATTAAAAAAAATTATGGCCATGTTTTCCTTCTTTAATAATATTTTATTGAACAAAATAATAGGGATTAAGAAGTCTATCGCATGTAAATAGCGCTCTGGGAGTGAATTGAGAGAAACTCAAATGTGAAACACGAGACCTAATTTATATATTTTAATTAATTTTCAATTTAATCTCTATTTTATCATTGAAACAATGTCTACAATTATTTTAGTTATCAAAGTGGAGAATAAATATGAAGGCAATGTTAAGAATAAGGGAATATGTCCCAAACCCATATGCTCCAAATCCAAGTGCTCAAAACCGATATGCTCCAACTAGCGTTGCAAATGAATAAATTTAAAGTAAATTTACCATTAAATTTACTATAAATTTATTAATAAATTTTCTTGTTCTAGAAAATTTAATATTTTAATTAAATTTATATAATTAAATTTTCTCAAAAAATTTAGTAGATTTTCTCAAAAATATAGTAAATTTTTACAATAGAATTAAAATTAATGAAGAGATTTAGAGTTATTTCATCTTATCTAGATTTAATTTAGAAATTTAAAGAATAAAAACTCCTAATTTACCCTATGATTAAGGGAAAATAACCCAAATTTTTGAGAAAAATGTGAATGAATTACCATATTTACCGAAATACCAGTTTTTGAATCTATGTTTAAGGATTGTTTACAATCATATTCTGTGAAATTTTGGCTAATTTCTTAGAAAAATACAGAATTTTGTCAATTCTAGTTGAATTATATGAAATACTATTGAATTGCGTCATTTTTAATCAAATTCTGCTAGAATTTTACGATTGCAAACACCCCACTCTATACGCCTGTGATTTTGAGCCTCTTATCAGTAACTTATACCCACTGACTTCTAGACCTTTGCGCATCCCTAGTTATATCTAAATACAAATTCTTAAATTCTTGGTGAAATATAGGTTTTAGAGATAAATTTCTGGATTGTATTTTAATTATTTCATAAAGTCTTAGGTTATATTCCAAAAACTCTGAATCTTAAATGTTAATTACAATTCTGATTCATATTTTTTACTTATTAAATTTATCGGACAAAATTAAATTTACTATAAATTTACTAGTAAATCTATTGCCATTTTAAAAATTTAGTAAATTTTCCAACGCTAGCTCCAACCCATATGCCCCAATCCATAGTGACAAGGCTTTTCCTTTAAACGAATAAAGTGTCACACAAGTGGGAAATTCAAATCGTGCATTTCACTGATCATACATATAGAACAAACATTATTATTAGTTTTATTTTATTATTATCTTTTATTTTAGTTTGATTTTGTTAAATTAGATTGAATTTAGTTGGGTAAGTTAATTATATTTAAAGAAATATAATTTGCTCAATATTGTGTTGGCCAGGTTTGCTCAAGGGTATTTGTGTTTCAAATAAATAGCTTACACTACACTTACTTTTATTCAAAATAAATCAATTCAATTGGACATTTGTATATTATATTTATTAGTCTTTCAATTTAACGAATTGAAACAAAATTAACCAAAGAATTTGCCGAAAAGTTATATAATTTTATTGTTCAAATATTTTTTCAAACCTCATTCATAAGAATACTGTATGATATGAACATACAGTACAGCAGTAAAGTATTGGAATATTCATCGAGAAGTATATACTGTATATAATTGATAGCATCAATATTTTTTGCTGTTTTTTAATAACAAATATATTGTATTACTCCCTTTAGATTTCTTTTTGAACAAATATATTGAAAATAGGCACAAAATTTTGAGAAAAAAATTGTTTAAAAAACAAATTAAGTTTCAAACAAGTGATGTAATAAATTATAATTTATTATAAATCAAGAGATTTTAAGACTTTAGAGAGAAATAAGTTTAAGGACATGAATGTGTGTATTTTCCAGCGATATCTCTGCAAACATTCTCACACAGAATATATAGTACTTGTATTCCTGGAATGTATTACTGGATATGTAGTTTAATTTATATACTTATACTCTGTATGTATTCGAAACCAAATAAAATAAATTTTCTTACCTTTTAATTGAATTATAAAATATTTATGAAAAATAGTTGAATTGATAGCGCAATCATTTTCTTCAATCAGTTTTATTTTCACTTTTTCTAAACTCGAATCAACAGTTTTAGAGCTTCTATTGATAGTTCAGTTATTTTTTATTTCAGTTCACAAAATCTGAATGCAATCAACTTTTTTCAATATTGTAGTTCTCGTCGAGTCTTTAATACTTTTAAACAGAATTTCAAATTGAAATAAATAGCATTTCGTTTAATAGAGAATAAAACGATACAAAACTGTTGGAAAACTTCAATTTCTTGACATAAAAATAGAATAAAGAATCGAAAGTGATGTTTGCGAGTAAGAAGTGGTCAGGAAAGCAGTGTTGGCATCAGTTTTACTTTTCAACTGTACTTTACTCTATAGAACTTTTTGAATGATTGTTAAGTCAAATACTGAATATCTTTAACGTAAGCAATGAATCGAGTATTTCATGCGCTGAGTATTGACACTACTATTGGCTAACACTTACACTACTGAATGTATCACTGCTTGTATTCGTGTCCGCAGGTCTTCGTGTTTTTAAATAGATTCTTTAGAAAACTGATAAAAAGATAAGCAAGGTAATTAATAAAAATTAGAATAATATATTTTACCGCTACCTTGTTTAATTTAATCACCAACTTTAGAGTATAAATTATTTTTACTACACAAATAATAGGAAAATTTATCTAATCCTATCTCAGAGATGGCCAGGTTGTCCATCAAGACAGACCCGAATACTCTATTTTAATAAATAGAAAAGTAATAAATCCAATCAAAAGAGTATTCCTTAACTTCTTGTTATAAAAATGTATGTCCTTGTGTATGCCCTTCTAATTGTGCCTGTTTAGATTTCATTTGAGAGTAAGTATCTTTTTCAAATGAAGGAGAGAGTGGGCGAAAGAAAGAGAATGGAAATAATTGATTTGATGTGAGGATGAATGGCCTAAATAGGAATAATCTAATTATATTTACTAATGAGTTTTCAATACCCATTAGCTGTCTATTGTCTAACTTTTGATCAATTCATTGTTTTCCAATATCAGATTTTTACCCATTGGTCATCTCTGACTAAAAGTAATGTCTTTTCATTTTCAACCAAACACTTTATATCAAGCTTTCTATTCATTGCTAACATTGAAACAGTCTCTAAAACACGTGTCGATTTTGAGATAATAATGTTAAAGTGTTTTAACAGTACATCAATTACTTCATAATA
Source organism: Liacarus xylariae (assembly GCA_034693365.1). Classification (NCBI taxonomy): domain Eukaryota; kingdom Metazoa; phylum Arthropoda; class Arachnida; order Sarcoptiformes; family Liacaridae; genus Liacarus; species Liacarus xylariae. Next base: position 3,774 of record JAQFXN010001858.1, read on the forward strand.
ACGTTTGCATCGAATTTAACTTATAATTTGTTTCATTCGCCGATAATAAGTCTCTTTAGTTGTTTAGTCGAAGAAATATTATTTTTTATGCATTTCTTCATTGAATGACTTTTCAAAAGCTTATTCTAACTCACGTCTACTTTATTTTTTTTCCTTTAATGAAAGTCAAAACTCTTTAGCTATGATTAATGTTTCATTAAAAACTAGTTTTTGTTTCAATTCTAGATATAATTCGCTAAATTATAAATATAATAATGATTTTTTAATTCAGAGGAATTGCTTACTGAATTCGTGTTAAGCAGACTATGATAGAACACTTGTAAGATTCTTATTACGAACTCATTTCTATCTTATTTACCTTACAAAGATTGAAATGTTCATTATCTAGATTTCTAGGCTATAAATCTTTTAGTGTTTGGTAACTAAGGTATTTTGGAGGCATCCCTACTCTTAATTATACCTTGTTCTATTATCAGTGGCTAACTTCTTATTCACTGAGCAAGGCAATTTGAAAAATTATTTAGAATTCTTCAAGATTCATCTGATTCCCTCAGATTCTGACAATATTCTGATAATTTATGTTGTATTGCATTAAATATTTACTACCAGTTAAATGATATTATATTTATAAATCTGTGTAATTTCCAATCATTTATGTTTTAAATCCGTTTTATAATTTTAGATCGAAATTATATTTCAAATAAGAAATCAGTAACTCTGGAAATAAGTTATATACAAATAGCTATTTATTTATTATCTTTAAGTTTTTAAGCGCTTTACATAACAAACATATGAAGTATTTATGTATGCTATTTATCTATCCCTCCAATTATTCTAAATTTTCTATAAAGAATTTAATAAATCTTTCCAAAAGCCATATTCTGTAGATTTTATACAAATGTAAAATTCAATACAATCGTTGAGATTTTGCAAAATAAAACTTATAATAATAAGCCTTCGATTGAAAGCCTTATTTTATTTTATTATAAAAGGTCAGAATATTTCTAATACAAAATTCTTCCATAAAACACAATCTAGAGAAAAGAGTACGGGTGAATTAATTCTGACAAAATCTATGGCCTAATTTTATAATAGAAATTTTGTTTTTGTTTTTGTTTTGATTTGTTGTGCAAATCTTATGTACACTAATGAGCGAAGGCTTCGGGAAAGAATTGGTCCATAAAAATAGGTTTCTATTGTAACTCATTTTCCTGGACGTCGTCTAATATATAATATATAATATATAATATATAACAGTATTCTAATTGTGCACATATACTGTAATTCTTTAGCTCTAAACTAGTGATTAATGATTTAGTCACTGAATTGTCACTCAAATTCCGAAAGCAATAGCAAAACTATTTTATTGACATATTTATAGTTTAGCGCAAAAAAAGATAAATTATAAAAATAACTCCAATAGAGATCATTAAAACATTAAATTAGGAAACGATAGTATAATTCAAATAATTCACAATTGTATTTATAATAATATCTTCGTTTAATATTCATTTGTTTGAAATATGCATGTTTAATTTAAAATATTTTATTTCCTCGAATTGTATTAAAAGCAAATAAAATTAAAATTATTGATTACTAAATAAGTTGTTTAATTATTCTTTACATTATTTACTTATTAATAGATCTTTATTTATATCTTATATCAGAACCAAGATTAATACATAAATATGCTCTTGTTGAATTGGACAGACTTCAGATAGATATCCTTAAAAATCTAAAAATTGTTACTTATATTCCAATAATTTTAATCTCTAAAATAATTAGTTATACTCAATGATCTCACTATTGCCAGGTCTTGGGTGGCCATCAAAATATGTAGTTTTTTTCTATTCTAAACCATAATTGGAGTAATAGTAAATCAGATAAGATTTTAGGGTGCGCTCGGAAACCTAAGTGATGAAATCTGTGGGTTGTATTTTGTAACTTTTCAGTACTTAACTTGTTTTATAGTGTCTCGTGAAACATTTTACACCACAATATAACTTTATATATCGTTAGAAAGCTTATGATGAGATGAATCAAATGACATACGACCATTCCCGTCGGCATCGGCGCTGGCAACTCACCAGAGAGGAATAATTTTAAAATAAATTGATTGCACTTTCAATAATATATATATATTGTGGCTTAAAATATTTTACCAAGACTATAAAACTATCAGTTTATAAAAAGTTACAGAATATAACCCTCAGATTTTACTCCTTAGGTTTATGAATGGGGCCTAGAATTTTGTCTGATTACCTATTTCGACCTCAATTACGCTTTGGAATAAAAAAAACTGCATATTTTCATCACCACTCACGGCCTGGCATTGTCAGAAGCAGGGTGACAAAAACGCCCTTTCCATTTTTTGTAATGAGGAGTGGGAACAACATTTTATGTAATAGAACTAAAAATCAAGAAGAGTAATGCATTAAAAATATACTAACTCGTAAGGCTATAGCCGGTTATCATTTTGGAAAACTCAATGTTCTTAATATATTAACTTAAAAAACAACGAAACTTTAGTTCCAGTTCAAAATTTTTCTCACTCTGGAAGAACGCGAAATATTTTTTGAATGTTTGTAAATTTTTAGCTTATTTTATTCTATTGTGTCTACTGATAATTCTCAAGATAAAAATTTGTGCTGATAGGGTAGTTGGAGGGTTTTATGGAAGTGCAAAGTATCAAAAAGTAGAAATACTAATCCATTTTAGGACCTGATCCAAATGTTCAAATGACACAATAAATATATATATATTTGTAAATAATTTGAAAAGTTGAATCTAACAATATGTTAGCCATTCTTCGGTGGTAAGTGGCCAGCGCCGAGCTGATCCCGATGATAATGGCTATAGATGTGTCATATATCGTTGAACGCGTCTTCATATGAGGTTTACAATGATATATATTTTGTGCCATTTTATCACTTAAATCAGCTCAAAAATGGATTAAAAGTTAAATTGTTGATACTTTGACCCCCATAACCCCCCCCCCTTACTACCTCATCAGCACAAATTTTTATCTTGAGAATTATCAGCAGACATAGTAAAACAGGCTAAAAATTTATAAACATTCGAAAAAATTTTCGTGTTTTTCCAGAGTTAGTAGAATAGTCAGGTAGCATTGACTCATTGTTGATCGTTATCTAAGAAAAGTATTGCATAGGATTTCACTGAATATATTTCTTAATAGATTTTTATAAATAAGTAAAACTTAAAATCCAATAAATCAATAATTTTGTTGAAATAGTCAACAGTTTTAACAAATAATAGGAAAATTATTAAAATAGAAATAATAATTCTGTATATATTATTGGCATGAATTGGAAATTAAAGCATTTCGAGTGAATATTTAAAAATGAATTTAAATTTATGTAAATATTTGTTCCGATCCTAAGTTTAAAGTTGGATGTAATTAATCAAGAATTTGCATGAACATTATTTATTATTAGATTTTTTGCTTTTAGAATTCTTTCAAAAACATAAATTGAACAATTGAAGAATCAGATACTATAAATATAATTGAATAGTCAGGGATGCCCAAAGGGGGCGTCCAACCCGGAATACCCAGCTGTGATTTTGGCAGATGCTTCTGTGAAGATAAACTAGTAAGTTTTTCCAAAATTCATCGAAATTCTGTTAAATTACGTGATTTTTAATGAAATTATCCAAGAATTTTACGATTGCTAAATGCCCTCCCCTGGACCCTCCTTAGCTTAAAATTGGCAAATTTGTGACGTCACAGTTCGGTATACCCCTCCTAGACTACGCCAATAAAAATACCACCCACATAACTTTTTAATTGTGGACATCCTTAAGAGTAGTTCTATTGCAGAGATATTTTTCCGCAATTACCAATTGCGGGATTGCAAATCACTAATTTACACGAAATTGATTAAGAATTAACAAATGGGGGAACAGTCCGGAATACTACCTTTCCCTGAATGTCATGCACATTCCATAAAGGTAAATATTTTATATGAGTTTATCAATTTTCACAGAATCTCTTTATGAATTATTACATTAAAAACTCTTGGGTGGATCTACAAGGTCATTTCTTAGAAGAACTTTATTCCCGTATAGAGTATTTCTGGCTTTGTTATCCAAAATTGAGCAATTTCTGGTGAATATCAAACATCATACCTATTTTTAATTCCCGCAAAGTTTTGAGTACTCTAGAGATGGCCAAAGGGCTGTCTCCGAAAAATCACCAAAATGCCCCCCGCCCCTGTGATGAAAAAAATCGAGCAGTTTTTAGTTACACCCTTTTTACAAATTCTAAAAAACAGCGCGAAGGTGCCGTTTTTGGAATATTCTGTGAAAATCTGGCTAAAATCTTAGAAAAATTAACAGAACTTTTTCAAATTCTGTTAAATTCTTGTAGATCTGAAAGAATTTGATGATTGCAAAATACCCCATGACTCTGAGGTCTCTGGGAATTACTAGAGTACTCCAAGTATTGAAGTTAAAGTTTTGATAAATTAGAATATATTTAGATAACAATTTTTTATGGAAAATAACTGACATTTAGTTTTTTAAAAATCATTTGTTATTATAATAATTATTCATCTCTACAGTATATCCTCATTGAATAGTGAGTATTAGATGAAATTTAAATAGTGTATATTGAATTTCAATAGGCTGTTTTTTAGTTTTCACTAGATTAAATTATTCAAATGTAAAATAATATCTCTTACACTTTAAATTGCGTTATAAACAACATAGATCTAAATAAAAAATTTTGAAAAAGTCAAAATTCGAGTCAATTATCGGTAAATGAATATTAATATAACGAAATATGACCATATTCATTTACAAATTATTTTTTATCAATACCTGTATTTGAATTATTATCTGTTGGTATGTTTGGATATGATTGCATACAGTAATATGACAGGACTGAGAATCAATCTAAACTTATTTTCAAAGTAAGTAATTAATAATTAATAACATTTGAATAATTGTCAAAATCTGTATTTTAAAAAAATTTAGAATAATAAATGTAAAAAGGTTCATTTTATTTTAAGATTATATTTTTTCAAGATTTGAAGACTTTCAATTAAATTGAAAGCTCTTGGAATAGATTTTAAAGTTATAATTTTTACATTCTTACTGAATAAAAGAGTTTATTATTATTAAATTCAAATAAATGGATCAAATACTATAAATTATCATCTAATCTAAAATCAGTATTCATTTATTGATTAAAGATATAATTTTCTTATTTTCATACCTATTGTAGAATTTTTTCAGAGAATTCTCTAATTAATTAAAATAGTGTTTGTCATTTCGATGATATATTTATAATTAGTGCGAACGTTAAATAACTGTAGGCACACATCACACACAACAAATTCATTAAAATAAGTTTACATAAAAAATATGGAATTCTTGTGTTGAATTAATGTCAGGAAAAGTAAACCCTATGACACTATCGACTATTATGTTTTAAAAAAAAGTTTAGTTTTCAAACCAGGATTAACTTGATAAGTGCTTTGATTCATCTTTCAAATTATAATTTATAAGTTCAATTTATAAAACTTACCTGTGCTTGTTTAATGAACAGCCTATTATTTAAATACTTTTACATTTCAACTAATATTATTTTATCACTCAATAACCATTAGTTTGTCATCAAATTAATTGCAGACAGGATTGGCTATATCTTTGACTTCAGGCACAGTCATGTTTTTGGGCTGAAATAACGAAATGTTTTGATCATTAAATAAAAATAAAATTATATTTCAAGGACTATTTTACGGATCAAAATTACCTTTTTTCATTAAACGTATACAAAATTTAGTATTTTATAATTTATTCGTTTAATACACTAAATAACATTTTGTGTAAGAAAACAGAATATTTTCTAATTGTCATCAACAATTGGATTTGTGAAATAATTTGTTATTATAATATTTGTACAGTACATGCATATTATGTATATATTTCCTAATTCTGTCCTTCAATTATTATAAATCACTTGAATTTCAGGGCATATTTTTCTTCTCTAAACGGAATTAATTAAAATTCTGAGGTTTCTCTCAATTAATATCTGAACAGAAACTAAGGTCTGCTTACCTCCATTGAGGAACTTTCAGATAGTATTGGATTATAATTATAGCAATAGAATACGTGATGTTATGATTGTATAAGTCTTTTTTATCATTGAGACTAATATTATTATTAAAATTAATCTAAAATTTATATGAGAAATATTTAAAAACAGTTAATATAAAGTAACTTTATTAAAGTTGTATTTTAAGTTATCTGAACTACTTTTTGATCCGATTTCATATATTTTTAAGGCTTTAAAAATACATTTTATGTCATAAGAATTTTTCTCTTATTTTTTGATTTTTAGGAATTTTGTGCTTAAATAAGAAAAAGATGTAAATCATTAGTAATCATCAAAACTATTGATAAAAATATGTTTTTAAAGTATTTTAAACATAATTTATTATATGAGACGCTAGGAATCAAGTTAACTGAAAGATTTAATTTTATAAGAAACTCAGCTTTCAGATGACTACGTGTTGCAGTATAATAGTCACATACAGTTAAACATTGAGTCAATAATTTTGTAAAAATATCAGTCAAAAAAATTATTTTATTAATAAAGTTTATAAAATTATTGTTTAACTGTATGTGACTATTATACTGAAACAGGTCTTATTAATTTTAAAGAAAAGTTTCTTTTATCTTTCCCTCAACTCGTACTGAAGAACACATATCTGAGATGTCCTTCGATATAATGTTTGAAAAGTTGAAAACTTAACTTTCGCCTGGTTTTCCGGATGGCCGATCTACTTAAATCGCCATGTACGCACAAGGTTTCTGAACTGTGGGTGCAGTGCTATTAATTTGTTTAAGTAGCTAATCTATAACTCCTTCCTTGCCAATATATAACTAATTTAGATGATTTAGTTATTGAATTAAGTTACTTCAAATAACGAACTAGATATTTATTTTTCCAGGGATGTTAACGGATTCAATTAGAAATATTATTTGAAGAAGTGGACAGAAGATTTGACTCAGGGAGTGAGTAAATTTCGAAATTTTAAGTAACTTCAAGAGATACTCCGGCAAAACATTTTTGGTGGCCGATCACCTTGGCCAATGCATGGCGTCAAATGCCTGAAACATCGCTCACTCCTTCCACAACACTCATGAATGAGATCAACTGAGAACGGTATATACCTTAAACGTATTAAATAGAAACAATCTTGGTTTTTCAAATTTTGCAAAGTTTACCATTATGAATATTTGCTAAATATTGCTAAATTTTTCGCATATAGGGGGGAGGGTCCCCTAAAAAATCTTCATATGGGGGTGGGTCCCCTAAAACAGGCCGATCTAGACCTACCTGATCACCCCTTCTCTGGCCACCTCTAGTTTAGGATCGAATCCATCTTTCGTCATTTCCAAAGCACTTTCTATACCGCAATTATGTTTTCAATCAATTTATTATAACTCATTTTATTATAACTATTTCTTCGAATATTAAATACGTTTAGACTTTAATTTATTAAAAATTATTTTTTTTATGAAGTCTTAAATACAAATAAAAGCCATTTTAAGATAAACTATATTCTTGTGTTATTTGTGGATAATTTTCTTCATAAGAAGTTCGACCTCAAACACCAATAGTGTTATATTTGCGAATTACTGGGAATATTCGCTTATATTGACATAAATCTAATATTTAGTTCAAATAACAGAATGGCGTGTTTTATATCAATCAATTGAAAATCTATATTCAGAGTATTAATTAGTAATTGTCTATTCATTAAGTAATGTTATATTGACGTCGAGTGTCGAATATAAAAGCTATTTTATCGCAATCAGGGATGGGAGGGATGGGCAAAGGAAACAATTTCAAGAGGGGTATTGGTTTTTAGCCAAGTAAGGGTGGGTATTCTTGCTGTGACATTATAAATTTATCCAAATTTTGGACAGGGGTTCAGGAAACGATATTTAGCAATCGCCAAATTCTTGAAGAATTTAATTAAAAATGATATAATTTGCCAGAATTTCGACTAATTATGTAAGATTTTGACAGAATTTGACAATTTGGGCAAATTATGATAAATTCTGTAAGAATTTAACAAAATTTGACCTAATTTAGCAAGAATTTGAAAAATTTTTATTTTTCTATGAATTTAGACATATTTTCACAAAATATTCCAAAAACAACGCCTTCGGCGCAGTTTTGACATAATCACTATGTTACCTTAGAGTATTGCGGTTACCAATCTAGGGTATTCCGGACGAACATGCCGATATAAACTCTGCCAGAAGGCAATACACAACTCGTTTCATATAGTTTTCTAACAAAGATTGAATAGGGATGTTTGACTCATAATCATTAATGTTGAAAAGCGCATATTTTTTAAATATCGCGGAATAATGTTCTGAGTCACCAGCAGAGACCATCACTTAAGGCATTAATTAGTCCTGTTTCTTTAGTCTATATTCATAGTGATGGCCTCTACTGGTGGCACAACAATGTTCCGCGCTATTTAAAAAATATGCGAAAAATATGCGATTTTGAGCTTTGCTGAACATGAGATAAGAAAAATAAAAGTAAAATTTAACCCGGAATTTTTAAAAATACGTCAAATTCTTAACATTAATTTTATAAAATAGAGAAGAAAGAATCAAAACAATTATTAATTATTGCAAAAATCAGGAATTAACCCATTATTTAAAACAAAATATCAAAATATAATAAGTGGAAGTTTCAGATATTTTAGTTATATAATGCTTTAATATTGCGATGTTTTCTCCGGCTATGTTTTAGTTCGCAATGTAATCTCTGGGAACCATAATTTATTGATAATGCTAAAACTTGATATTATTGATTATAATTATAGTCCCAAATAATAATTTGCTGATATAGTACTCTATTTAAATTTCATAATTAAAGATAAAACACATAAATTTCTTATGCAAAACAATTAAATTTATATAACAATTTCCGGGATTACCCCATAATATCCAAACCTAAAATATCCAAAATTAAAATTCCCATCAATAGTAAGTACAGGTCAAAAATTTAGACTGTATCCCATCCTCTGATCGGTATAGATCCTATTTGCCAAAATCAATTTCACAAACAAAATATATTCATAATATCCATATCCATCCATATAGTCTTGAGGAACTCTCGAAGTTAAGCCTAATTAATATGCTTAACAGTAAATAATGAGTTTTTGCAGTTAAACACATAATATCGGAAGGTCCTCAAGACCACAGTTGTCCGTACATAACCAAACCAACCATCGCCAACATTAGCTTAAATAATTAGCTCTATCACCATAAGTGTCATTGAGAATTTTGCTAACGATTATAGAAATAGATTTCACAATGCAGGTTTTGGGGGTACCGATTAAAAGATTTGAGTTTACTAATCGATAAAGTGTCCGATTAAAGTTTACTATGCATAATTTTAGGGTGCTCCTTGGTATTTATTAAGGGTAAAATTAGGATATTTTTATAATAATATATTTAATTAAACAAAATATTGTAATTTTTTGTGAAATGGTTATTGTTTAATATTTCAAAACATTTAAGAATTCACTGAAAAGATAGAAATAAGCTAGTAAATAAATAAGTCGAAAAGTCAATCACTATTCAATCGTATTATATATACCAAAACTTTTAAAAATCTAAAGAATATTCTGATTTTTATGATAGTGTGTAAGAATTAATGTGATATTATTTATACTGATTTAGAATTATTGTATATTTAACTAAATGTAATATTTTATGAGTGATTTTTCAATAAATTTATAATTTACACTCAAAATTGTAATTTACGGTATTTTACTTTAAATTACGGTAATTTAACAACGCTACATATGGGAAATGGGAAAATATTTGTTAAAAGCATATATTATCATAAAAGTATCGTAATTTTACCCCTAAAAAATACCAAGGGGTTAGTTGGGCACCCTGAAATTTTGCATAGTAAGCCACAATCAGACACTTTATCGATTAGTAAATTCAAAATTGCAACTTTTAATCGGCACCTCCAAAACCTGCATTGTCAGTTTAAATTCTTATTCAAAATTTTCTAAATTGCACTTTATCGCGAGGGCCGTCATCCGTGATTGGACAAAATATAAAGATAATTTTATCAGTAAATGTTCGAGGACAAATAATGTACTTCATTCATTCATTCATTTTCATGAACGCCTTTTGTACCTTTCGGTGTAGGCGTAGTGACCGAATGCTATGCGTCAT
>JAQFXN010001859.1:0-13999 GCA_034693365.1 Liacarus xylariae
TTACTTAAATCTATTTATTAAAGTTTGAAAGAATAGAAAAACTAATATCTGTGAAAAAGCCTTTAATTGCAAACACAGAAAAATTATTATCTGTTGTTTTTGATGCCTGTGAATCATATATAAATTTATTTGATAAACTGAACTCCGGCTATATAACGATGATTATGATATCTACATTTATTTTATGATCTAGATAATTTTCAAGTTCTTAAATTATCCATCCTGATTTATAGCTACTGTTTTTGTTTTATAACCTGATGTTTTATAATTCATTGAACTAACTATTAATAGACAATTTTCGAAAAAACCCTCTTTTAGAAGGCTTACTATAAAAATTGAAAAACAACTTTATTACTTGCATAAATTAAAACATGGTCAAGCTCATTAAACTAAAGGAAGGAAGGAAATGTGGATTTTTTAATTTAATATCCAATTGAATCTAGTCTTTAATTTTAAAAACTTGTTGCGAAATGAAACAATCGAAGGACAGGTTGAAAAATTATATTGTTCATCTTTCACACTGTATTTGTAGTAGGCTCCTTAAACATGATAAAAACTGATTCTTGTCTTGTCCTGTTGAAATCTTTTCCTGACCTGTCCTTTCCTGTCTTGTCCCGATTCATAAAAGTTATCCGAGTAGTTAAAACACAAACCCAAACATTAAATCATAATTTTGTTATCATTTAAAATGACTGATTTTAATTTATTTAATTAGGTTTTACTGCTTATAATTTATATTAAAATCATATAAATAGTTCCAAGATTTTAGAAGTCTGTTCTCTATTGATGAGAGGCATTATAAATTTTTCAGATTTACTCCATTCCTGTCCAGTCATGTCCTTTCTTGTCCTGGTAATTTTGACAAATATATTGTCTAGTTCCTGTACAAGACAAGAAACGACGAACTTTAGGGAACCTAATTTGTAGCTACACTATTTGGCCTCCAATAACAAAATTGTTAAAACAGGTATGGACTAAATTCGAAACATAATTGAAAATAATATAAAAACCTGGATAAAATTTAGATATTATCAAATTCTTATTTTAATAACGAGGAAAATTTATTAAAAAAATGTAGCGGAAAACAAATTTTAGCCCTCAAATGATTTTATCGATATAAATATCTACCTGTCCGCTAGTCATCAATAAATTAATATTGGAATTAATTACAAATATTTTATATTTTATTTCATATTTTATTAATTTATATTCACATATAATATTAGTTTATATTAAATAAACTTTTAAAGCAATAAATTTTCAACAAATTGAATGCAAATTGTAAAAAAAGAAATCGGAAGCTCTATATAATGGGGGGATGAGCTTCAAAAGTAGTAGGTTTTGTCTCCATATAAATAAGAAAATTTATAGAATATTAAGAAATTATAACTCTTTTAACTTGACAATATACTTTTGTTCTGCTGGGTTATTTTTGCGAATAAAATTCAACTGATTGGTTTTCCCATTCTGCGCCTAATGTAACTTACTATGGAACTTTCTGAAGTGGGGATTAAATTTTGCGATTTCTATTGTTCTAATAGTTAGAGTAATCGGTTTGACTTATCAGTGCAAAATATCAAGGTGCCCTACCAGCCCTTTGGTATCTTTTTGAGGGGTAATATTGTAACATATTTACTAGATTATTTCATATTGAGATGTACTTAGTTAATTTACCCATGCGATATATAGATCGTTGGAAAGGGAATTTCAGACTGCATTTATTGAAATCATAAATTGTTGATTTGTTTATTTCAAAAATATTTTAAAATTCAGATAGGTTGGATTTTAATACTAATGGTATTTTTAGATATAGATTCAAATTACCTTTCCAACGATGTATACATCGCATGGGTAAATTAACTAATTACGTCTCAATATGACAATTTAGTAAATATGTTACAATATTACCCCTCAAAAAATACCAAGGGGTTGGTAGGGCACCTTGATGTTTTGCACAGATAGGTCAAATCGATAACTCTAACTATTAAAATCATAAAAACCGCCAGATTTAATCCCCACTTCAGAAAGTTCCATTGTTAGCTCTGTATATAAACTAATGTTTGCAAAAAATTTAATTCATAAAAAGATGATTTTGTTTTTAGTTAATCGAAGGTTTCTAAAAGAGTTGATATATTTTATTCTAATTTCACTTATTTTACTTAAAAGAGGAATAGTGTGACTGTGCGACTCACGTGAAACTATCATGTCTATTGAGAATCATTTGACTATTATTATAGTATTAGCAACGCTTTGACTCAGAAGTTGTTTAAAGATTATTTATATGTTTTGAGAAAAAGAAAAATATCACGAAATCATCTTTTTATTCATATTTTAACTTAAAGTAAAGCCAAATATATTTTGTTATTTATTAGTCAATCGAAGTGTTATTAATAAAACTATTGAACTCTTTTACATAAAAAAATGAATAAAATTATTATAAATTTGTGAATAAATTTCTAATAATTATTCAAAAGAAAAGTTGATATAATTTTTCAATACCCCTGTCCTCACATTCCTATCCATAGAGATAAGAATGTTTAAGCACTATATAACTAATGACAATACAGTAATGCCTTTAATTCGTTTCCAATTTGTTGGGTTTGAACTGAAAAATTTGGGCTCAAATAAGAAGATTATTGTCATTTTGATTGTGATTACAATTAATATTATATTTAAGTTCTTAAGAGACGAACTGAAGTACGAAAACGGATACGAAAGACAGAAAGCATTTCACGGAAACGACAAACAGATTACTGTCGACGAACTCTGGAAGTCATGGAAGGCCTCGGAAGTGAGGAATTGGACGGTTGAGGACACGGCCGAGTGGCTGACCAATAGTGTGGAATTACCACAATATGTGGAACACTTCCAGCACAACGCCGTCGACGGAATGGCACTCCCGAGGTATGCAAACCTGAGTCTAATAAATAGTATTGTTTTTTCTCAATAATTGAATGTTTTTTTTATTAACTCTGTTTTGATTGAAGACTCGCCGCAAACACACAATTCATTTCAATTTTGGGAATTAATAATCCAATACATAAGCAAAAGTTGGCCCTAAAGGCCATGGATGTGGTCTTATTCGGTGCGCCCAAACACCACAACTACTTCAAAGACGCTTTACTGGTATTCTCGTTAGTCATAGCAATGGCCGGCTGTTGGTTCGCATACGTTCAGCACAAGTACTCCAAAGCACACCTGAAGAAAATGATGAAAGACATGGATTCGTTACAAAGAGCTGAGGAGCAGCTGATGGGTCTCCAGCGAGAACTGGACCGAACCCGCGAAGAGCAGCAGAATGTGGTGAAAGAGAAAGTGAATTTAGAGAAAAAGCTTAAAGAAAATGAATCTCAAATCGATAGATCGGCCTCTTATACCGGTCTCACAGATCTGTCCCGTATTAGTGAACTCGAAGACGAACTCAACCGAACCAGAGATGAGTTGAGGCGCGCGATAAACATGTCGTCGCGTTGGGCACCGCCTCAGGCATTGCAGTATTGGTTACAACTGACACATGAGGTCGAGATTCGCAATTATAACGCAAAGAAGGCGTCCGCAGAATTGCAATTATATGCGGCCAAAGAGGGGGTAATTTTTAATCAAATGCACAGATATTAGAAATTGTTTTAAAATCCATTTTTTCAAATATAAAGTGCGAGAAATTGCGTAAAAAACGTACGACTCTTTTGGGTGCCTTTCGTGTAGCGCACGGAAACTCTATCGATGACGTTGACAATCGTATACTTCAGGCCAAGTCGGCGCTCAGTGAAGTGACCAAAGACTTGCAGGAAAGGCTCCAACGGTGGCGTCAAATCGAGCTGTACTGCGGTTTCCCTATTATCCACAATCCGGGCATCGCTTATCTCGAATCAGTATTATATGGCGGTTCGCCCACTGGGTCTGTGCCCGCACTGGGTCTGTCACGCGCTGGCAGTGAGACAACCATTATTGACGACGAATCACTCCATTTGTCCGGTCAGTCAATAAGCTATAAGTCTTTTCAATTAATTTTTGTTTTAAGACGTATTGAAAATATTTTATTTGGCATTTCATAAGAATTCGCCTAAAAGTCTAGTTATTTCAGGAATTTTAAACACAAACTCACTTTTAAGGCCAACTTTTTTTTAGACAATTCTTTCGACACATTATTGTGAAAACATTTCGTGTTTTCAATTGTCAACAAAAGTTATTTTCTTTTAGACTAAGTTTGCAATTGATTGACAATTTGTCAAAATATAAGCACTTTTTTGTTAAGTTTTCAGTTGATATGAGCACAGAATATACATTACGATAGACATTGAGTGCACATTACATATACTAATTATGAAATGATTTAATTCAATTCAATTTAAAAGTCTATTAATAGTTACGGAAATTATTAAACTCTGATTCACTAAAAAATTTATGAAATTCTCTTAAAAATATTTTCTGCATTTTCTTAACGCAAATATTTTTATCAAATGAACACTATTTCTCACTTTTCAAGTCTTTCCATCTCTTTATTTGACAAAATGTTTAGTTTATTTTGTTTTTTATTAAACCATTTATTTTTAGCCAAAAGCTCTATTCTCCAAAAGCAATAATTCAATCAAATCTGAAAATAACTTTATTTTTGATTTCGTTTTTTTTGTTTTGTTTAATATTTGTTTTATATTTGAATTAAAAGTAATTTTGAGGAAATTTTTTTTTAAGTTTTTTTGTTGTCTTGAATTGTAGGTTCGGTCGCAAACGTATCTTTAGGTGGCTTTGGCTTACATTCGTCTTACGATAAGTCATCTCTGCTTTCAATTAATCTCAATAATTCGCACCGAAAGGTACCTGAGTTTTAAAATTAGTTTTACTATAATTTTATTAATAATTTGTGTATTGAATGAACAGCACTCGAATGGAACGATGCATTCAAATACAGCCGAAACTGACGATGAATTGGAAGAGGAAGATGTGATAAGTGAGTCGTCCTTCAAAACAAACCCAACGTTTTCAATAGGAAACAGGTCTGTATTGCCTAACCTAACCCTCACTAATAATTAGTCAGATTTTAATGTCTTTCCTTTTTAATTCACATTCAGTTCACTCAAAGATAGCTTAAAGTCTTTGAATGGAATCGAATCGAAAACGCGGCCAAAAATGGTTAAAAGTTTTAGTGAAGACCAGGACTCGACCCACAAATATGAGAAACCGGTTGCACACGTATGCCATTCGGAATCGTGCACTGAATTACAGACGTGTGGTTCGATTGGAACTAATGATAAGCAGAGAAGTGTTAGCACAACGAGTGAAAACAGTCCCTTAAATAACAATTATAGGAACGAGAAATTAGTCTCAAATTTAGCACAAATACAGAAATCATTGGACGAATCGGAGACGTCTAATGACTCGAATTCTATTAAAGATTTCGACCAAAAATCTTCGGCTGAGAAGAAGCGAAAGTTTTTCGGTTTAAGAAAGCGTTCAAAAAGTTCAAAGAATTCGTGAGTTTTTTCTTAGGAATTGAATGAAAAAATAAGTGAAACAAAAAAACAAATTCTTCTTTCCCTTCATTTTTATCGCTCAATAAATTATAAATAAAATAATATTTTTATTGCAAAATCTTTTGGCTTAAGTCTAGTGTTTAAAAGTATTCAATCGATTTATTTCCATAAGTTATTTACAGTTTTAGTGAAAAGTTTTTTGTTTTGTTTTGTTTCTCTTCGTTACACAAAAATAATTAACATTTGGTTTAAAGAGTTATTTGTTTTTAATTTTATTTCGTTTTTAGTCTTCTTTTCGTTTTTGTTATTTCATTAAAAATTTGTTTTTTTCCTTTCAATTAAACTGTGATTTTAGACATAAATATTTTGGTTTTTTTTATGAATATCTTTGTCTGTCATTAAAAAGAAATTCGTTTAAAAATATTTTAATTTCTTATTTAATATTAAACAAAACAAAAACAAAATCTTCCATTAAATGAATTAAAAATAGTATTATATTTAATTTAGATTTAAATCCATTCTAACTCTTCCTATTCAATGAACTCTCCTCTAATTAACTACCTGTCCATTCAAATAATCGTTTTATTTCTTCTCTTTTACCTCAGATTAAAAGTTCTTATATTAAGAGTTGGAATGCATTTCAAAATCTTTAAGACGTTTAGGAAATCATTGAATGATTAAAAGTTGTTTAAAAAAAAATATTTTAACATTTTATTTAACAAAACAAATGACATTAAATCCAAAACCATATACGTTTACAATACTATCTGTGCCTTAGAATTAAATTTTAATATCCAAACGAATTATGTGTTGGAACAGACATAACACACTGTATTGTATAGAATAAAATGTTTGATCTATTCATTGGATTATTAAGTTATAAATACAATGAATGTCAGTATAAATGAATTGAACATCGATTTGCCCCTGGATTTGATATAGAAATGCGCAAACTTATCGACAAAAGGAGATTTTGAGGGGTATTTATTCTAACTAGAACACATTCCTGCAAAGTAGGCACAGGGCTTGGGAACTGAACCATTGATTTTTATTTATTTTAGAAAAAATACTAAACCTTTTAGCAGAATATTCTTGTATCCAATGCCCAATTTTTCTAGACTTCAATACATAAACTTAAGAATTCTTGAATTTAATCTGTTTTGCTTAAAAACTAGCCCAGGGTAGTAGTGTAGTGCACATACGAGCCCTATTCGCTTGTGAAGTTTTGAAAATTTGTGCTGATTAAATGTTCTGTACTTTTACTGCCTAATATATAGGTCTATATCCCCTGCCAATTGTCGAATAGTTTGAATAAAATCGATATATTTTTAACCGTTTTATTAAATGCAATAATAATTGAGATCTGGAAACTAATAAGAGCACATAGAATCTCAAGCACAGTATATAAAAGTACCAAATATTCGACCAGATGTTGAGCAATGCTTCCCTTTATATGCAATGCATATAATTTTTATGCGCTGTTATTAGTTTCCAGATCTCAATTGTATGAAATTATAAAATACTGTAATTAGTAATCCAAATGAGTATTCAATTCAATTGTAAAAATATATTTACTGTAAAAAAATACAAATTTTCTTAATAAATAAATTAATTATTGTTTTCGATTTTAAATACTTTCTAAATGTTTAGTTTAATTCATGAAATGTTTGTGAAGCAATATCTAAGAGGACATCGCCTGAAAAACCACCAAGGGAACAAAATAAAATGTTAATCTTAAAAATGGCCCTGTTAAATAGCATCTTCCAAAAAACTTGGGAAAATGACGCCATAGGTAAGAATAATAAGGGTTACATTGATTTCCAAACCCATTGATCGAAGAGGAGATTTCACAATAATTGTTGTGTGAATAAAGTGAAAAGAAGTTATTACACATAAAAAGTATATTCTACAAAGCATTTCCCATGGAGCAAATAATAAACTTGCCAATATTCTGTACCAATGAAAAATTATTTTAATAGTTATGATTAGGAACACAAGGAAAGGTGCATGATCATAAAACTAGAGTCTTAGAAGTATTCTTTATGCATTGCGATTAAATATTCAAACAAATGATTATTATTAAACCCAAAACTATGGATGCGCAATGGGAAGTGTAGCCAAAATACGCCCTCCCAGTAGTGAAGAAAAAATGAGAAAGAACTTGGCGGAACTTGATGGAATATTCTTCGATTTTGATATAATTTTATATTTAAATTAGAGAATCATAATAAGAGATAATCACATAAAAAATTTTGAGAAATCTTGAAAAACAAAAAATTTATAACACTTAGAAAAATAAATTTGAATGTAGTCTGAGCAAACGTCCAGTTTTCGACTGGATTGTCCAGTTTTTGTGCAATATATTAATAAAGCCGGGTTTACTTGTAAAATGTATTTTGTCAACTATTTGACCCTATAACGTTATAAGCAGAGTCCGCATTTGGCAAGTAAACAACTAGAATGATCCTTATCAGTCATTTCATATATACTGAGCTTAAGTGGAAATTTCCATAAAAATGCTTTCAATACAAAACACGTGTTAGGGATTAAAATACTTCATAAAACAATGTTAATGATCAACATTAGATTTAAAAACAATTTAATTTTTGTATTGAATTTAATATTAGTTTTGCTTATGTTTTCATTTATTCAGTCATTTGTTTGTGAATTGATTTAAATATAAATTTTATTTTAAGATTTTTTTTAAAAATTGTGTAAAAGTTTGGAAAAAATAAAAGTTTTGTCTGAACTCGTGATTGAATACGAAAATAAAAATTATTTGGATTTGATTTAAATTAAGTAATTTTGTTTTAATAATGGCTAAAGTACTGACACCTAAGTTGGAAGGAAAATGGACTCGATTTGCAACAGGGATAAGAACTTTTCTATAGTTGAGGGAATTTTAAGATGTGTTCCAATGTGACCAATATTTTCTCAATTTCCATAAGGACACCGATATTTCTGTGGGCGAAAGACATGAATAGAGATATACATCAAAAACATCTTAAGTCACCAAAAAAACGTAAATCTATTGAATTTGAAAACTTTCCAAAAAATAGCATAATTTAATCTGCAAAATAACTGCAGCTTTTATGGCAGCAAATATTCCAATAGAAAAAATTAGAAAATAAAACTTTAAAATCATTTTTGTCTACTTTTACTAATTGTCCAATTCTAAGTGTGTCAACAATAAGACAAAAGTATGTAAGCCAGGTTTACGAACAGAAATTTAATAAATTAAAAAACATTATTGAACAAAATGAAGTGTATTTAATGATTGACGAGACAACTGATTCATTAACTCGTTATGTTTGCAATTGTGATAGGGATTTTAAACGGAAATCAAACTAAATCTATGTTATCATCTGAAATAATAGAAAATTCTAAAAGTTTTTCAATAAAAAATGCAATAGATAAAGCTTGCAAAAAACTTTGGCCAAATGAGAAAGTGTTTAATAAAGTATTATTAATATTGACTGATCAAGCTTCATCAATGATTAATGCGATTTCTGAAACTAAAGATATTTTACCAAAAGCTACTCATATTACTTGTGTTGCACATGCGCTACATAGGACTTGTGAATCAGTCAGAATAATAATCCAAAAACTGATAAATTTATTGCTCTGATGAAAAAGGTTTTGAGAAAATCTCCTCAAAGAAAAAAATTATTCCTTCAAACCACAAAAATTTCAAAATTACCATCTGTTCCTGTTATTACACGATTGAGATCTTGGCTCGAAATGTCTTTTTATTATATAGACAATTTCGAAAAAGTGATTGAATTCTGTTATGCCCCTTTAACAACAGTAGATGTTGAAAGTTTTTCAAATTTTAATAAAATTTTTAATGATAAAAGAATGAGTTTGTCACCTGAGAATTTAGAAAAATTACTTTTTTTTAATTTTAATAATAATATTTTTTAATTTGGAAAATTTTTGAATTTATGTATAATTTTTACAAATGTTTTGAATATTAATGAATAAAATTAATTCAATTATGTAATAAAATATATTTTACAAGTCACTTCTTGTCTTCTGAATATTTTGATAAAATACTTGGGATCATTCTAATTGTTAAAAACTTACCAAATACGGGCTTTGATGATGAGCAATGAGCAACATTTTATACACGCATTAATCAGAGTTTTCTCTCAAAGCTATTGCCAACTTTACGTTCTGCTTTGCTTTAATCTCAATGCAAACATCTAAAACTAAACTCTTATTAATCCAGTATAATTTTGATAAAAGATGATAACAAATAAGCAAAATTTAATAAACATTTTTATGTTTTTAATGGATTCAAATAATTTTAATAAAGCTGTTTTACACAATAAGCTTAAATGTAAAGTCTATAGACATAATGTTAACCCAAAATTTTGCTAGGTAGGTATTCCGGGCTGGGCTCCCATCTTACAGATAATATCTCATTGATTTTAACCGATGGCACCCTAGGACTTGTGAGATTCTCCACGATAGACCCTTGTAATTTTAACTGATAACCCGGTGCCGTTTTTAAAGTTTTGTGAAATTCTGTCTAAATTTCGCAAAATTACAGAATATTGTTAGATTCTTGCTATATTTGGTAAAATTCTGTTAACCTAATACAGATTTCATTATTATTTGTCTAAATTCTGTCAAAATATGTTACATTCTGTTAATTCACCTAATTATTAATTAAATAGCAAGAATTTTACGACAACATACCCTCCTCTGGACTCCCTGTCCCAAAATTTGTAACTTCACAGGCCGTAGTACCCCTCTGGATTCGAAAAATAAAATACCCCCTTGAAATTTCTTTTTTCCCCATCCCTGAATGCATAGATATATTGTCTGAATTAAAATATATTTTAAAACGCCGTTAAACTAATTGCAAATAGAAATTTATATAAAAACAACTTTTAGACAAAAATAGTTCAAACTATTGTCTAATTGTAATAATAATATTGGAAATAATATGTAGTGTCGGTCCATAGCTTCAGAAATATACTTAATTTTTAAAGATTTTCTCAAAATTTTACTCTAAAGTTATTTTCTTGTCTTCAATTCTCATATTCACTACAAATGCATATGTGATTCACGTGTCGTAGCATTTCCTTCGCTAAATATTTTTACATTTTTGAAAACTCGTGCAAATTTTCAAATAAATCTAATAAAACTAAATTCAACGCTCGATCTATAGCTTCCACTGCACTACAAATTATAAAATAAAACATTGAAAATCAATGCTCGCGCTATTGAACAAACTGATGGGTACTCTTCGTACTCTACTAACTAATTAATTAATTTTATTTTTTCAAAAATTATTGGAAGTTTATCACAAAATATTTTAAATAAAGTGATTTCAATAAAATAAAATTAATTTTATATAACGCGCACCTGGCGTATATTGCACACCCTTAATCTTTTGCCAAGTTACTTTTTTTCTTCAGATGATGCGCGTTTTATAAGGTGGAGAGTAGGGTAGTTGTATGCAGGGGTCGCCAAGGGAGGGTATAGCCTAAATACCCCCTGAGTTTAAATTTGGCAAACTACCCCTCCCCCGCCTTTTTTGCGCCGCAGGCAAGAAACTTGCCCCTGTGCATATTTTATATTCTGCTATTTTGTTCAGAAAATTTTCTCGAAATACCCCCCTCTATACCCCCCTGACTCGGCCGACCTTGGCGAGCACTGTTATTATGATAGAACAAAAGTGAGTAAAAAGAATGCTGAATTAACAAGGATATTTTGGAAGCCATTTTTTAATGACAATTATGTCTCAGATGCCTTTTATTTTAAGATAAAGGGGAATCTCATAATTTTGGATTCTTATATGCTTTAATTTATTGTTTATTGCTAAATTGAGCTAGATTTATGATTTTAAGCTTATTTTTATCTTACTCGTCCCTTATATTCAAAATTAGCATATCCCCTTCTGGCATTTTAGTAAAATTATCCAAAATACCTCACACCTATACTTTTAGTCTCGACCGATCTTGGTTACTATGAGTAAAATAAAAGATTATTGATATTTTTGCCGAAGCTTTTAGTCGAGTGTTCAGAAATTTTCTTCAGTGCTAATAGAAATTATAGAAATTGTTGATTTCATTAAAAATTGTTTATTAAAATATAAAAATAAAAATAAATTATTAAGTTATGAGTTCTCAAAATAACTGAAAATATGTTCGTTTGAGAGGACAGGAATTGGAAGTGATTTGATATGAAGATCATATTCGGCCATCAAATGGAAAGATCAGAATCTATTAGGTGTTTGTGTCGGGTGTGCTATGAAATCGATGTCAAAGCCAATCTGTTAAAGCCTTGTAAATGTGGCAAATTCTACCACTACTTGTGTTTAACTGATTGGATGCAGAATAATGGAACCGATGTCTGCAGGAAATGCAAAACACAATTCCAAGGAATAGAATATACGAAACGCAAGAAATCATTTTTAGAATATTTGTCGAAAAGAGATTTCTTCTCAAAAGAAGAATTATTTTGGTTTGCTTTGCGACTAATACTCAAACTAAACAATATTATTCTCTTAATTGGAAGTCTTAGGTATGGAATTAATTATGGGATCAGAAATAATTGGCAAATCACTGGTTATATTTGGTCTAATGTCTTGATTCCATCCATTTGTCTCATATTTGAATTCAAATCTATTTTAGATTTTTGGACACAATTTGAAAATTGGCAAAAAACACATTTAGAAATCAGAGTTAATATTAGGGATCAATTGACTGAACAAAAGAAATAAAATACAAGAGATGTTCATAAAAAATATATAACCCTTTGAATTGATTTGAAACACAAAACCACTATTAATAAGTCCTCAAAATTTTTCTTTTTATTTTGAATGATTGGGACAATAATTGTTTCAACGATTCAATAAAAATCTGTTTCTGAAAACTTTTAAAAATCTTTAGGTTAATTTTGTCAGGGTGTATTTAATTGAGGGAAACTAAAAACTGATCTTATATCAATCTCCTTCTCCATAGTAATATAAAGGCCTCGCTTAAATACCCCCTGACATTTCGAGCTGAAGGCAGATTTTTATCTTACTCCCCCCCCACCCCCATTGCATTCTTTACTTTTTCCTCATTTTACCAGTTTTAGAAAATTTTTGTCAAAATAACCCCCCAAACCAAACCTGTATTTAATTGTATTCCCAATCAATATAATAGAAATGTTCGCGACAATTGTGTCAAATTGTCGGATCAATTGAAGAATTCTAGCAATATTGTCATGCAAATTCTATATGAAAAACATACTCTACTTGACATTTTTAAATAA
This sequence comes from Liacarus xylariae, assembly GCA_034693365.1. Taxonomy (NCBI): domain Eukaryota; kingdom Metazoa; phylum Arthropoda; class Arachnida; order Sarcoptiformes; family Liacaridae; genus Liacarus; species Liacarus xylariae. The sequence goes on from JAQFXN010001859.1 coordinate 12,744, forward strand.
TGCAATTATAAAATGTCAAAAATTACTTTTCAATTATAAAAAAAACTTAACCATAAAGAAAATATAACTTTAATCAATATTGTGTGGATTTATCGGTTGAATAAATAGGAAAAGTATACAAACAATTAGTCGATAAGAATCAATGATTTTCTAACAAAGCATTTATTAATTACAGATTTAATCGATTATTTCATTATTAATATACAAATTATTTTTATTACTTAATTATTTTTATGAATTAAATTAAAACTACTATATGTTTAGAAAATATGCTTTAAATATAATCATATAATTTTCGATTTCAAGGATAAGCCGATCGAAATCCGGGCACTCCTTCGTATAGTGTGCTATGCATTAGTGAACAGTTGTTTCGATTGAATTTGTATTGATTTTGTATTGGATTTGTATAACAATTCGGCGAAACTCTTGCAAAAAAGTTATTCTTATTGTGAAAATCAAATGATTTGCTAATTTTCGAATTAAGCCGTTCTTTACTTTTGCAACTTTGGGATGAGTTGTGCGAAAAGTTATCCGTGAGATCATGATTGCCACCAAAACTGGTGAATATTGTAGATAACGAGTCGGCATAGGATCCGGATTTAGGTATTAGAACTCCGTATTTATGGATTGTATGCAAAAGTGGAACGAATAGACCCAAAAGTACGAGAAAGGCGTATAAATTCATTGAAACACTGATTATAATATCACTATATTTTGATTTCTTTAAATTCATAACCGAAAGCATCGATACTATGAACACAACTGACATCAATAGCGATACGATTAGGATATGATTGCCGTCCTTTTGATTGAATGGTGTGTTTCGTGCAGACCATGACATCAATAATAAAAGCGACAAAATTAACGTAATATAGATCTGAGTTCTCATAAACTCATTTCCATCACTAATACAAAGCTTCGACAGATTTAAATTTTCTGTTGTCACCCAAGAAAACTCATATCTAAGTAGAGATACAGTATTTGAATATTTGAATTTAAAAGATATTATTTTAAAAACCGGCTAATAAACTGGTATGAAAATAAGAGATGAATCAAATTAACAAAATTATAAAATATTACAATTCTCTTAATAATAAACTTCTTTAATGTTAAGCATTCTATATTTCACTGATGTACTGGTATATAATTCAATTACAATAATCAATAGCTTTGAATTTCGTTATCCTCAACAATGCATTTGAAATAGGATTTTTGAATCTCAAATATTCGATTTTGACCTGTCCCATCAGAAAGAG